>JAOUQW010019593.1:0-11928 GCA_028565825.1 Olivaichthys viedmensis
GGGAACCACTGTTTATAGCTGTTAGAACGTAAGTGAGAACAGGAACTAACTCGTTTCAGACGTTCCACAACATTAAACGTGACTGTAAACGGATAAAAAGTACGACGTGTCGTTCTTTAATAAATAAAAATGTATAATCATTGACAAACTGCTGTGGTATAAGAGGAATAAAACACTCGGGGACGCGCTGTTATAGGAAAATGATCAACTCCGGGGTGGTAACAGTAACTCCTCTTCAGCACATCACTCTGACAATTATTGTTTTCTTATAACAGCTATATATGTAAGGAATGAAACACTTGGGGATGTACTGTGTGCTTGGATTTGATTCTTGTAAGTCACTTTGGATAAAAAACATCTGTAAAATATTTAGCTTTTTGTTGCTGTTACTATTGAGGAAATAACAGCCTGCTGTTTTTTCAGAGCTATTTTCTTCATCATCACTAGAGATAACCTTCATTAATAAAACTTTTCCAACTCTACTCAAGTCTTTCATGCAAAACGGTTCATTCCTGCATCTTGTAAAATTGCTAAACATATCAGAGCAAACTGAATTTTTGCAACTTGGCTTAATAAATACGACAGTCTTCAAATGCAGAGGAATGATGCAAGTGCCAGTGCTGCTCATTGGAAACTAAACTAATTTAAGCTTTACTGGTGTGTGTTTTTTCTTTCTATTAAATAACATTTAGAGGTTCGCCTGCTGCCTTCTTGTTCTCTGTGGCTCGTTTTTGTTTCCTTTGAATTTATTCTCCAAATTTAATTTTCTGTCAGCCTCCTTTAAGCCTCCGGGACACAATTACTGAGCTGCTTCATGTGGAATGGCTGTCAATACATTGCTTTTTCCCTTTCATTGTTTGTCTGGCTATGCAAAAAAGCCCTCTTTAAAATTCAGCAAATCTACGGCTGGGGAATCCGGCCACGGAGATCCTGAATTCAAATTTCAATAAAGGGCTGAATTATCTGTTGACGGCTTGTGCAAGAATTAATTTCGTAGAACAAAGGAGGTCAATATAGTGACTTTGATAAGTAATCTGAGAGAAGGGTTCCCACAGGACGGTGCAGAGTTTGAGAGCGGCAGTCGTGTATAGTGTATTTTACAACAAGCTTCAAGTCAAAGGTTTTCCGAAACATATTTGAATTAACATTCCTTAAAGAAGCATTACTTTACATCGACCCTGCCAAAAAGGTGCAATAAAACCAGAGGAAAATAGTTTTATGCAAAGCTCAGTGTACACACCGAGGCCCTGATTTACGTGTGTAAAAAGGTTTTCGTGTGTAAAAACACATGAAAACTTAAAAACAACTGTAAAATATTTTACCAATTTACTAACAAGGAACTATTGAGGGTTTTGCGTGTTCCCCTTAATGAATTTGCAATTTGGAGTGTTTCTAGCTCTAAAAGTGTAAAATACAAAGTGGAGTCAATGTAAATAGATTAATTTAGCACCAGCAGTGTGATTTACTGCAGCCTGAAAGTCACTTTGAGACCGGGGAATTTGTGTGTAAATTAATACGACTGAAAGGCAGCTTTTACATTTTTGGAAGCTCGTTTCTGCCATTTAAAGACAAAGTAAAACTAAGTCTTAATAAGATTTTTTAAAATATAATTATGACTCAGTATCTCAACATAATGAAAAACGTTTCTTAAAATATTACTGCGGGAAACTTGGTTTTATATTCAATATTTGCTTCACGTCCATGTGAAAAGGATTTCTTTCCATTTACCTTATGAACAGGACTCACGCTCATGTCTACACTCTATTATTATAGGCTCATATTGTATTGTATGTACGTTTTCTACAGTTATACTCTTCTGGGAGTCTCTTTGAGATCCGAACTCGCTGCGGCTATCGAGAAAAATTAGCACACGCCAAAATGCCATTTACGAATTTATTCTTTGTAAATCACCAGGTCAACAATCACCAAGTCCACTAACTACAAGCGCAATTTATCCTATTACACAGCAAATGAGTACTCAAATGAAGTCCTAAATGTTCATTGTGTAAAAAAAAAGAAGCTCTTGTCCAGGCTGTGGAATATGTAGCTTACCTCAGCTTTAATTTTGTTGTCACCGAAGCACAGGTGTTGCAGATACGCGGCCGCATTGGACTGAACTGAGGGGAACTGATGCTGCAACATCTGGATGACTTCAGGCAGCTCGGGGTCTCGCCAACCAAACTCCCTACACAGAGAGAGAGAGAGAGAGAGAGAGAGAGAGAGAGGTTTAATAGGTTTCAAAAATGTCCTTTATAGTGGGACAAAAAAACAGCGAACACTGTGGAAAAGTCTTAGGCACATGCTTTTAAAAATAATTTAATTAAAAGTTCCTGAATATAAAAAAATGCTATAAAAGCAGTAAACAGTATAAAACTAAAATCAGTGTGTTGGTGTTTCAGCCTTTGGCTTTAAAACTGCATCAATTCTCTTAGACACACTGTCGTGCAGTTTGAAAATGTCGAGAGTGTGCAAAGCAAAATATGGCAAAAGTGCCTTTTTGTCTTTACTCAAGTAAGAGTAAAAAGTAAGTACCCCCATTAAAAATACTCTCATGAGGACAATATATTTAAAAAAAGTTACTTCAGCAAATAGAACAGAGTACATTTAAGGTTAAGGTTAGGGTTAGGGGCGGGATTAGTGTTTTGTACATTTTCTTACAACCCCATTCATATGAAATTGAACAAAACCCAACCGCATCCCCCTCGCTCATTTCACGAGATCAGGGCTGAGTTTCCGAGAAAAAACCCCCCATCACTACACAAAGAGCATCGTTAAATGGTAGAGCGAGCATCACATTAAACACTCCCTCTCCTCACTTAAGATGATCTTAACTTTACGATGCTGTTGGGAAACTGGGCCCAGGCTGGTTGTTCATGCAGGATTTCCTCATAAATCTTGGCTCCCCATTGCAAAGCAATGCATCTAAATGAATGTTTTATCAGCGAGAGATAAATATCTCATAGAGATTGAGGAAAGCAGGAGCTAAATGCAGAGCAGCTGGAGTCTTTAAGCCCATATGGAATGATCCACCGGGGCTGATAAAGATCAACAGGCTCTTACTCTTGAGGATCCGACTCTCAAAACCCGGCAGCTGTCCACGCAGAGTGAAAGCGATCTGAAAGCGATAAGATAAGGTCTGAGCTTTTCAGTTAATTAAAGCTAGCAGGGATAGAGCAGAGCTCGGAAATTGAATGCCAATCATGCTAACATGCCGTCTGAACAAGGTGTGTGGTGGGGTGTAGGTGTAGGTTTGACGAGCGCGCCGCTAAATTCTGTGAAATAGACAAATGATACAGTAACATGACAGAACCGGAACAGTGGGAGGACCGGGACAGCGTGTATTTTCTGCCCTGTATACTGTACAAAACAAAGAGCTTACACATAGGAGCACGATAACGGACATTTAACTAACAGAGAACGTTAGCAGAATGTCCAGTCATGTATTCGAGAACGTTACAATAATAACATTCCTGCAATGATCTAAAAACCTTTGTCGTAATCACGGTTTTCTTCACAATGTTCTTAGAACACGGATCATACAACGTTCCCGGTTCGGCAAAATCTAACATTATGGAAAGGTTTGTTGTGAACAACGTCGCTGCATTTTTACCTGACAGACTGAACATTCTTCAAACCAAAATTTCCTAGAACCGTTCTGTTCAGAAAACGTTAAAGTTAAAATTGTTCAAATTGTTTGTTTTTTCTTCTTAAATTTTTTTCCTCAGGACTAAGGAAGCTCTGAAGGGTAAGATGAAAAGTAGGTGTTTTAGGTGTTTTTTTTCTAAATCAAATTTTCACTTTTTCACTTTCATTTTTTGCTTTGTGTAACGCAACAAAACCAGCTCAACAGTTTGGAAAAAAAAATCTCCTTGCAATTTATACAGCATTTCAAGAATCAGCTCCCGGTATAACTGGTATAACATCCTAATTGTTAGCATTTTTAACCCCCCGATTTTTTATTTATTTTTACCCTGTCCCACGAAGGGTAAGGAGAAAAAAAAAATCTAAGTTGGTATAACATGCTAATTGTTAGCTAATTGTTAATTCTGTAAAAAGTAAAAAACATCACTACACAAAGAGCATCGTTAAATGATAGAGCGAGCATCACATTAAACACTCTCTCTCCATGGTTAAGATGATCTTAACTTCACGGTGCTCTTGGGACACATACTTTTCAGTTTGCGTACGTATAGGAACTTTTTTTCACGTCAGTTTCAGGTTTTGTAAATCCTGATTTGTACGTCACTTTTAATGCAAAATCAAATCCATGGAATTTAAGATCAAATCTGATCGTACGAACGTTTTATAAAAGAAACTCTGGTTTTTATCGTGACCTCTTGTCAATGTCTTGCCATTCCTTTGATCTCTACATCTCTACATTTAACTGTATTGTAATTGATTTCATTGTATTTTGGATGCTTAGTTGTTTTTGCACTTTTTTAAAACTCATTTATCTTCCCATAGTCACATGCTGAGGAAAAAAACATGCAGAAAGAAAGAACATGTGTGTGTGTGTGTGTGTGTGTGTGTGTGTGCTGAAACGACCTTGGAAACAAAACTTTGTGCAGAAACAAAGCTCTGGGGAACAGGTAGAAAGGCACGACTGACTTCCTGCTCAATAAGTTATACGCTGCCTAACCAATCAGGCACCAGCGTGCAGCGCAGGGGGCGTGGTCAGGCTCTGGCAGTTTAACGATATTATTTATAGCAGATGCTAATTATAGCTGTTCAGTCATGATCAGTGTGTATGTATGCGGCCGTTTAAGCGCATTTACCCGAGATTGTCTGTGCACCACAACAGCCATTAACCCACACAGCGATGCTTCCAGGCCACTACAATATACATATATAATTGCATATTTCATTACATTTACTGCTTCCAGGCCACTGCAGTATACATTTAAGTGCTGGCGTGTGTGAGCATGTGGGTGCTCAGGCCATCGCTACAAATGTCGTTGCACATAAAGCTCAGGCTATTATGTGGTTAAATTCTGGGTCCACAGATGGAGCTCATTTATCCAGCGCTGATCAATATTTCCAGTAAATAACCCGGGCTCGTTAAATAAAGATGAGCTTTAATTAAACCTGAATTACAACAATCAGTGTTTTGAAAGCCAGTCGAAGGTTGGATTAAGGGAGGAACAGTGGGGACGTGGGTCTCAAGGTCTAAAGGGACAGGAGCTAGAGTGATGGAGATAGAAGCTGAAGAGGTGTGTGTGTGTGTGTGTGTGTATGTGTGTGTGCCAGAGCCCTCAGGTCAGAAACTGCCCCATTACCATCCCATGTCCTTTCCTCTTCCTTCCTTTATTCTCAAAACAGAAAGAGAGGAAACCTTTTTTTTTTTTACAAAAACACCCGAAACATTAAGTGTTTTTTATGCTGCTGATAAATTTTGGGTTCTCAAGGGCAGTATTCCCATGCAGTACCTCCAAAAAACAATTATAGCCCCCGATTATAGTCTCCTATTCAGTCCTGCACACATGGATATGAAATGGCTAAAAAAAAATTCCAGACTTTTGGTTATTTTCCGTCAACAACTTTCCAATAAAAAAAAGTCATTGACAGTTATTGATATAAATATTTAATACATTAACTACACCGAGCATTATTTTCATTGTATTTTTCATTTTTCAGGTAAAAGCTCAGCAGGCGTTTTTAAATCTCTCCATATTGAATCATATATTACTGTGTACGTATATATATATATTATGATTATTACTATATATTACGTGACTGACGTTATGCTTCTTGGCTGTTTCCCCACGAGCCAAGTCATTATTCTTAAAACATAATTTCACACACTGGCTCATGCGTCTTAAAGCCAGATTTTGACACAGGAGTTTCCCTAATATCTGGAGCAGTTTAGACTTTAAGTAACATTTTACCCATAAAACTAAACCCATAACATTTTCACTTATATGTCATAAATGTGAAGTGTCTTAAAATAATCCCATTAAAGAATTATACTTGGAGAAATTGTTATGTAAAAGTCTGATTTTTGGGTACGCACCCAATAATCAGACTTTTACATAACAATTTCTCCAAGTATAATTCTAGTTTATCACAATAATCCAAAAAAATAATAATTCTGAGTTAAATCTATTTGTGGACAAATTGATTTTATTTTTATTTTTATGCAAATTAGTGCATATTTAATGATCTATTGCATCATTTGCATACATTTTAATTTCATAAATTGTAATACAAATCATCCCTTGTATTGATGTATACTTTCAACAGATAAAGTTTCATTCTGATATGAGTAAAGTAATAAAGAAGCAGATTAAGGTGTGCCACCAGTGTCGACATGTAGCCATGACTAAAATCTTTATTAATGAGTTTTTAACTCTTTTAAGACGGGGGTGCAGGTCTGTCGTCTGGCTCCCTGCTTTATTGATAAGCCAAAGAGTGCTTTAGAAGCAAGACGGCGATCGAACGCTGCTCTTTCAGAAACAGGACAAATGTCCTGGGCAATGATCCCTCTTTTATTAAGAACTAGTCTGAAACGAGGTAATTAACAGGCCGATGGAGCTCACAGACACAGCTTTTCAATTCAATTCTTTAATTCTACTTTCAATGGTGTCACTGAAATGTGTTATAGTTATAATTATAGTTATACCGAATCTGAATTCCATCCACAAAAAAAGAAAGAAAAAATTATATTTTAGGTTTTCAAGGGACGCTCACAGCTGAGCTACTCTCTAGGTCAAATCTAGAACTTTTAAAGGTTCTTCGGGTTGTCCCTCTGGTGGAACCCTTAAAGGTTCAGTGTGGAACCCTACAACAGAGTGTTACCAAGTAGAATCTATTTAGGAAGCTAACAACCCATAACTATCAAAATAACCCTTGAAGAACTCCTTTTCTAAATGTGTTAACCATGTTTTGGAGTATTTTTTTTCTACTGACTCTATAATGCTACTTACGTCATTTTTAACAAATAAATAAATAAATAAGTACGTACTGCAGCTTTAAATTAATGAGAAAATGAAATTAATTAGTCTTTAACTATCCAAAGAACCCCCTGAAGAACCCTTGAAGAACCCTTTTTCGAAAAGTGTAGAACACCATATTTTGGAGTATTTTTTTTCCTACTGACTCCATAATGCTACTCACGTCATTTTTTATATTTTTTTACAAAAAAACATAAAAATAAATACGTACTACAGCTTCAAATTCATGAGAAAATGAAATTAATTGGTCCTTAACTATCCAAAGAACCCCCTGAAGAACCCTTGAAGAACCCTTTTTCTAAGAGTGCAGAACACGTTTCGGAGTATTTATTTTCTTCTTCTACTGACTCAATAATGCTACTTTTGTCATTTTTTTACAAAAAAAATCAATTAAAATTACGTCGCCTACTGCAGCTTTATATTCACGAGGAAATTACATAAATGAGCGTGTGTGAGCCTTGAATGCAGGGTGCAGCTGTACGTGCGTGTGCCCTCTGTACAGTAAATGATTGAGGAGCAGAGTGTAATTAGCTGAATAAACAGAAAGCGGCGTTCAGACTGGAGAGACAGCGCTGTAACGGAAGGACAGGTGTTCACTCACTCACTAACAATCTCTTCCTCTAGAACAAAAGCGCCGAACAGCTCAGCACACGCAAACATTCCTCCCCATCCAACTCGGCAATTACCACGTCTTTACCAACACGGCCGTGAGCTGAGCTAATCCCACAGTCAAACATCCGATAAGGAGGTAAACATGACCGCAGTGCAGGCCTCAGCAATCTCCTGTCATTTTCTCCAACAGTAATTAAGTCGCTTCTTATGAGATCAGACGTGCAACAGTTTTGTGAAACCGTTGCTGCACTTGACGTACAGGAAGCTAAACAGCATCACCCCGAGGTCGATACCAAGCGTATTATTATTACGGACTCGTTTTGTGTTTTAAGAACACGCGCTCTTAATTGAAGGCTGTAATTGAGTTATCAGCATTGCCGCCATGTAACAGCGAAACGGCGCCAAGTTCATTAGGCTGTAATCTTGAATGAACCTCGAAGCACCTTCTTATTGTAATTATCGTCGATACAATTACAGAGTCAAACCCGCGGTCTGTAATTGAATTAATCAAGGTGTTAGGTGAATTAAACAAATACGTGCACGGCTGAATGTTGATCGAAGGATAAGAAGAATTAATCTAACGTACGCAAAACGCCCAGAACACCAACCCTCGTGCCAAAAAATAAATCAACCAGCGGCTGCAATAAAAAGAAGGGAAAAAAATTCTCCGGGGAAAAATTCTCCAGGAAAACCGTGGACCTGGCAACCCTCAGCCAGACATAATACAGCTCTGGTGTTTTCTTTACCTACAGGCCAACAGCCGTGCATTTCGGATATTGCAGTCTTTTCTCCCTAGCCTAGTTGATGGAAACACAGATTCGTTTGCATTTTTGTTTTGCAGACTTTTCCGAAATTTTGAAAAAACTAAAAGAAAAAATATATATTTTATCACTGTTCACTTGACAAATTGTTATAAAAAATGAATATTTATGAGCATTTTATGAGTACTTTATGATCAAAACCTCTCAAGTTTGTGAGCTTCATTTTAAGCCCAAGAAATTCTTTACTTATCCAAAATCACAAAAATTGAAGCATCACAAAAACTGTTCATTAGATGAAAAGCCCGGGCCGGACTCTGTGGGTGTTTCTCAATACGCGTTCTTGTGTGTTCTTGCGTCCTCGTGTTCTCGCTTGACGTCATCTTTTAATGCCCAAGTTGTATTCGCATACTCAAGAACACAAGTGCTGAGAACAGTTTAAAAACCCGGAAGTGTTCTTAATCCGCCCCAAAAACCAAGAATGCATCGGTTGGTGACCTGCCAACGAGAAAGAACTAAAAGTCACGTAATGTCATCACGATGGCGAAGGACGCGGCTCGGACCCCAGATAAAAGTTTTTCATGAAATCAAAGGACCCTTTTGTAAAACACAGATGATTAAAGTGAGTGTAATATGACGAGATGGTGAAATGAGGCGGGGCAGGGGGGAATTGCGCAATAGCAAGTACATGGCGCATCTCAAACGCGTGTAGGCGCGTTCTCCGATCTCGTGAGTTCGCTCTTGCAAGATTACTTGCCAAGAATGTCCTTCCCAAGGCCACAGGTCCGTTCTTCGCGTTCTTGGTATTGAGAAACACCCTGTGCCTATCTGGGGGTGCCGAAAAACATTGGCTTGGCTCGATCAGGATAGCGCTGATGAAATCCATCTCATCACCGAGTCAGTGACATCACCAGACGCCCGTCTGAGCTTGGCATATGTCTCGGAGGGAGCGGGTACACAGAGAACCCTCGTCTCTCCATAAATCAGAGAGATGTGAAATGACAGCCATTTTCAGGACCGTCCTGTCGTCTCTGCTCAGGTTAAATCCCCGTCCAGCACAGACACGTCAATTAGGAAGGAACGGGAATAGAGACAGGCGGGCTGAAATAGGAGGCCCATCAACACTGACGGAGACGCAGAAGAGACAAGATGGAGAAACGCGTGCAGCTATGAGGAGACCCCTCTGAAACACACACATGCACACAATCACACACAGAGTAGACATGTTTCATTTCCAGCTTATTAGAGGAGGATTTACAGCAGTGGGTGTAGAAGCTACAGACATACAAAGGCGAGCAGTCTAGGGTGGATTAATTAACACACACACACAAGTACAAACACTAGACATGAAGCAGAATGTTTAATTTACAGCTGAGAGGTGCAGCTTATTAGAGCAGGATTTTTACCACTGAAGAAGACACAGTACTACATAGAGGATTAATTAACATGATACATAAACTTACACACACTGCTGGGCTCCACAGTTCACTATACACAACTGCTATCCAGTGCATGATGGGAAAATTGTATGCACATCCAGGGCTTGATTTCGAGACGAAAATAATCCCTTTTGTAGAATTGATCCCCTTTGGATTTCCTGTGGTTATGTGATATTGCTTAAGATGTCTATTAAAGATAACCTTCAGAAAAGGCAAAGATCTGTTGGCGGTCTTTAAAAAAAAAAAAAGGATAATAACCAGTGAACCAGTGAAGATGCCTGGCCTTAATAAAACAGTATATTTTTGTTCATAAACTTGGGAATTTTTAATATTTTAATGTAGATTTGTAGGCTTTTTTGAGTAACAAGGTTTTTTGACACCTGCCAGGGTGAGAATACTTTTATATTTCTTCTCCTTGTGAAATTGGCATTTTGAGAGTAATTTAATTGGCATTCGGGAAATTCAACCTTGCTAGCTAAGCATAACTAGCCTTTTTTACTAAGCTTAAATATAAGGCAACAACTTTTTGTACTTTTATTTTTAGTAAGTACAAAAGTACAAATGAATCTCTGTGGTATAGTTTTTATAATATTACGTAAGTAGCATGTATAAGTAGCATATTCCTATACACACATAATAACAGCTAATTTCGTTCTTATTACTTGGTATGTTTTTATCAATCATATGAAATGTTTTGACACAAAAAATAAAGTCATGCAAATTTATTTTTTGTGAACATGGTGTAAACCATAGTTTACAAAAATACTGAATAATTATTATCAAACCTTTGCCTTTCATTTTAAATGGCTATCATCTAACAATCATCTAACCTCATGAATAATGGTGGGACTGAGTGTAAATAGCATCTGCCAGTGAGGGCAGATATTTGTACTTTTTAGCAAATAGACACTACCAAGAAAAAAACTATTTAAATGTAGCTATACCCCCAACCCCTCTGTCACCTAACCCCACCATCCCCTCTAAATTATTGTTTGCTATTCGACCACTGTGTATTTCTCACAGTTTTATTGAAACGAGCAAAGAACGGACGGGAGCACACACATTTGAGCACTTGTAAACATATAAGCTACTCCCTTACAGCCGACTTACAGAGATCCAATGGTGTCTATAAATAACCTTCCCTTCATTACAGATCTCAAATAAAATCTTAATATATTCCGTAGCCACCAAGAGAAGATTCAGCTCCAGTTATCTCCACTCCAGCCCACATCACCATTAAGAAGCAACAGAGCTGAAAATAGCCCTGGCCAAAACATTTTCATAACTGGAGGAACATGCAGCAACAGGCTCCCATGGGAACTGCATCCCAATTAAATAAAAAAAGAAGCAGTAATATCCTCTGTGACCATTTCCAGGCGCATATAAAGCCTGTACAAAACACGTTAGCGCACAAAATGCACCGAAAAAAGCATTAAAATGTGTATTTTAAAAATGATTGGTTGTATAAGATAATAAGAAACAAAAAAAGGTGAATTTAGTCACCTTATTTATACTTACACTTTACACTACTGCTGCAAACACATCTGCCGGCACACTTACAAATCCGTAACTATTCGCAAGTCTCAAGTCATATGAAGAGATACGACGGTTAAGGTTTAGGTTAAGGTTTAGGTTTAGGTTTAGATTAAGGTTAAGCTTAAGCTTAAGCTTAAGGTTTAGGTTAAGTTAAGGGCAGGGTTAGTGTTTGTACTTTTTCTTAAGTCTTCATTTGTATGAAGTCAAACAAACTCAAACCATTTTGCTCTTGTTCTCTTAAATTCTTATATACAGTATTTCTCATGAGATCTGGTTACTGCCTTCAGGAGTATCCCTGAGCATCTGAAGGGCTTTTATATATATATATATATATTATACACAGTACTGTGCAAAAGTCTAAAGCACCCTACATTTTTTATATACATTTTGTCTTAAATGTTTATTTTAAGTCTTCTGCATTAGTGTGTCATTAGAAAAAGAGAAAATTTTAGATTTACAAACATTCATTTTCCCAAAAAATGTTAATGTAACAGAGAAATGTTTGTGCATCATTAAAGAAAGTGAGATATTCAGCACTAGAGCACTTTTTACATAAATACAGAATCAAGGCTGTTCTGGGATTTTACCTGCAGAGACAGAAGCAAGTGAGAGCCAAAGTTCTGCAGAAGAACC
>JAOUQW010019630.1:0-11926 GCA_028565825.1 Olivaichthys viedmensis
TGATAATAATGATGATGTAATACAGGTTCACACTGCTTTATAGAGAAATACCCGTAAAAACGTTCCTTCCGTCAAAGCAACTGTTAACTGCTGTGTATATACATTTGACCATTAAATCAAAATGTGCTGACTTTGCAAGTTTAAATGCTTTACTGTGTCATGTATCTTTGCCAGAAAAGAATCAAAAGATGTTTTAATGCCAAAACTGAAAAACAAGAAATACAGGAAACTTGATCACCCAGTTGTAGTTAGTTAAACTTTTATATCGAAAAACTTGTTTTAATCACATTTCCATGATATCGTAATGTTGAGAACTCCAATAACACATATAATAACACATACATTGAACGGTACTGTTCCCACCCATGAAGTAGGGCTTCCCACCTTCTAAATCCCAAATTAACCCCAGATCGTAGCTAGTGATGGTTTACTGCAGTTCTGATTATTGTCCTTGAAGAATCGTGATTCTCGGCTTGATTGGTTTACGCAATGAAACCGACCATGTCGACTCACTTGCCTGTAATGACATGTTTAAAAGTAGCTTTTGCTGGCTGCTGCATGGTCAGGAATGAGAATTTGGGAGTCTTATATTGTCACAGGATGTCAGAGTTGATGTTCAACCCTGACACAGTTTGAGTTTTGGTGAATTAACGTCACTGCTCTCAACACACACAGTGTTTCCAAAAGGACTTTACAGAAATATAACGGTTTGACTTTTTAAATGTCAGTTCAGTACAATGATTTGGGTGTGACACGCCGTATTTCGGCTGCTTCACCACTGATCCAGCTTTAAAAAAAAAAAACAATAAAGTTTGAAACAAACAATAAAAAGGGAGGATTATCTTAACACCTTGGTCTCGGTTTGCAGACGTTTTGAAGGGTTTCTTCCCCCCATTACACAGATTTTATTTATTTTTTCCATTATGCAGTTTTTTCTGTGTAGATCGTCAATCCCTCTTCTCTCTCTCTCTTCTCCTTTCACTCTCAGTCTCAGTTTCTTTATGCATCACTGCTGGCCTTTATGTTTTATTCCGATTGTCTCTCGTCCTCGCTGTCGCTGGCGAGCACTTCCTGGCTCTGCATCGTCTGATTGGTCAGCCGAGAGGAAGTCGGCAGCACGGAACCAAAGAAAAGCGAACGGAACTGAGAATAGAAGAATGAGAGCGTGATGAATAAGAGCCGTGTCTGTTCGACAAATGTACTGGCCTTTTCTTAATTAATTGCACACTCAATAACATTTTAAAACCTTTTTATTGGGCGGCCTCTCTACCGACTCCGACTCCTCTTCTTCTTCTTCTTCCCCTTCGCTGGGCAGTCGAGTTTTGTGATTGGTGGAAGAAGTCTGAGGTTGTGGCTCATTAGACGGCCCAGCGAGGTCACTGGTCTCCATGGCGATTAGATACGAGTCGATGTCATCACACATGAAGTCATCAGATGGGAGCTCGGCTCGGGGCCTGAGAGAGGGACAGAGCATTAATCAGAAATTGTGTCCAATGGAATTAAAACTGTGCTGTAAGCTGGGTTCTAGATGCATTTCTGTTAGGAATGTCTAAAAGGGAAAGAACCAAATAATAAAATCAATAACAACTCAATATAGAAACACGTATAAACTGTTTATGGTTAACTCAATATAATATGGACTTCCTCAAGAACGTGTTTCGAAGGGTGAAGAATTTTTAAACGTGTTAATTAAGATGAACTAATGGAGAAACTCTAATTGATATGCATTTCATTATTCCTACATTGACGTGCTTATTTATTTTTGGTATTTAGAGCTATATTTACTCATGTTACTCATGCCATCTCAAGCTGTTGGCATTGCATATGCATTTATGGAAATTTCACTCTCAGTGTGCAAATTACAGCTGCGGAGGTTACTGTAATGAACCACTCATTCCGATTTATCAAGGCTGATCGTAATTACGGACTTTGTGACTGCACATGCCATTTTAAAGCCCCTGATTTATTTACTGGTTATTTTCGGTGCAAACATGGCGCCATACAGTGTGTTCAAAGAGTTTTTAAACATACAGTGCTGTGCAAAGAAAATCTGTAATGCGAAAATGCTTTTCAAAATAATGAAATTAAAAGTTCCTGAATAAAAAATATATAAAAGAAATACTATAAAAAGAGCAGTAAACAGTAAAAAACTAAAACAAATCCAATTTTGATGTGACTAGCATTCGCCTTTTAAAACTGCATCAATTCTCTTAGACACACTGTCGTGCAGTTTTATAATGAAATCGGCTAGTAGGTTGTTCCAAGAATCTTGGAGAACTTGCCACAGTTCTTCTGCAGAACTTTGGCTCTCACTTTGCTTCTGTCTCTGCTGGTAAAATCCCAGAACAGCCTTGATTGTGTTTTTATCAAAAAAAAAAAAAGAAAAGAAAAAAAAAAGTGCTCTATTACTGAATATGTTACTTACAAAAAAATTCTCTGTAACATTTCATTAAGTTTGGAAATCTAAAATGTGTTATTTTCTAATGATGTGCTAATGCAGAAGACACAAAATAAACATCTAAGACAAAATGTATATAAAACATTTAGGGTGCCGAAGACTTTTGCACCGTACTGTATATTAATTTATGTTCAATGATTGATAAAACCATCTTGGAGCCCCAAACCGAAAGGAGCTCTTGGCCACCCTGCACCTTTCAGCGTATGATGACCTTGATGCCAAAATGCCCCAGTCAGCCTTCTCTCCTGTCAGTTGTTCTGAGGTCACTTCATACAGTTCTCAAATGACCGGCATGCCGGCAATGAAATTAATAACGGATTATTAAGCATTGCACGGTTTCCGAATGCACTCAGTGAAACGGACACCAGCTCGCATTCATGTAATCCCTCCAGACCAACGGAAATACTCCTGATCTGCCCTCATGCTGACAGGAAGACATGTGCAAAACAAGGGTTTATACTGTGCTGGTGAGCGGGTGTCCATTTCCATGCACATTCTTCGTAGATCATCTGCGAAATTGGCCACGCCCACCAGCTCAAAATGCCAATAAAAAGCTGTAATTAGCGCATATCTTAGCAAACATGATTTGTGAGTGTCAGCTCACAAACAGCACTGGTTACCCTTCAGCTTTGTTGTTGTTATGGTTGCGCTGATGTGCGTCTTCAGAGAGAGTGGCGAGTACGAACTTCGCATCCAGAATACTGTCGGACACGCTCAGGACAACGGGGCTAAAACACACACACACACACACACACACACACACACACAGACAGACACACAGACACACACACAGGGTAAATTAAATAAAAAGTGCTTTTAATACAAAATACTCAAATCTGTTCGGTTGGTATACCTGCCAGGCTCATCGAAGTACATGCAGATAGGAAGACCCGCCGTCTCAGCAAAAACCAGCAAGCCCTGTCAGTCAAAGAGGAAGGGCTTCAAATGAACAAACAGCTTCTCGAATGCGAACTCGAATTATAAAACTATGAAATGCTGCTTTTTTTTTTTTTTTTCTAATGAATGCTTTTAGCCACTTATAATGAAAACACGAAGCATTCTCAAGCTGTTTATAGAAAGTTCAGCACATTTCAAAACCCTTTTTAAGCAATTTTTAAGCATTTCTAAGATTTCCGAGCATCAGTGTGAGCCCTGAACATACTGTACTTATAGGACTGTTATATAGATTAAAATACAAATGTGAATGTATTACACAATGTTTGTGTGTGTATGTTATAGTGTGTGTGTGTGTGTTTACCCTGAGTTCCTTAAGGCAGAAGGTGATGCTGGTCTGAGAGCCAATAGCAAAGTGATCAAACTCTTGTGCGCTCAAACACAACTCGGTCATCATGGCTTTTGATGAATCTGATGAAGAGATAGACAGGAGAGGAGTCCCTCATTATATTTTCCCTTTATAACACAATTATTCAACGGTGTAGGAATTAGCAAAATAACAAACGCCTTAATAAATTTTTTTTTTAAAAGGAGTTAATAATTCAAAGCATAAACTAAATGTGAAATTAAAATCAATATATAAATTCATTTTACCAATACGCCATTTAATTTTTTACGACCTTAATTAATACTTTGATAAGCAACATATGACTCCAAATGCAACAAGTTGTAAAATAAATTTATTTGGGGCACAATGTCAGGTGTGCCAGTCAGTTTCTAAAAGCTACGGCCACCATTCAGTCTCCTGTCCACCCAGTCTGGACCCTAGCTTCACTGCGTTCCCATGTTTAACATAGCTGCCATTCGGACACCATTACAAAATAATATAACACCAATGCAACAAAGACAAAACCAGCAATGACCTCAGGTCTGTTCATAACGAAAGGCCCAATTTTTCACTTGGAATAAAAATGTACAAGGCCTCCCAGAAGTAATAGGACAGCTTAAAGACGTAGCCACCAACCTGCACAGAGGACGGATGGTATAAAAGTGAAAAATAAAGGGGTAGGGGATAGAGAGAGATCGAGGGAGGATTGTGGACCTAGAGAACGGTCTCGAACCGTTCGAGTGCAGGTACATTTTAAGCAGCCTGAGGCGTCTAAAACAACGTTTAAAGTGCTGCCAGATGGAGAACCACAATGACCACAATTACCGCTGTACTAACGTCAGTCTCAGTGAAGAAGGAACAGCGTGTCTTTCTTGTAAAGACAATTTACAGAACGGAAAATAAAAGCAGGACCTGACACATTTTTGAAGAAAAAGAGCCTTTTGTTTTGTCTTGTGTGTAAATATCATGTTCTGCTCATACATTTATGCTTACAATGGGGGCGCAGCGATTTTTAAGATTTGTAAGGCTCTGTAAACCTGGAAAATAAAATAATAATAAAAAACCTAATGGTGTGAACCACCAGCATTCAACCAATCAGGTCAAGGTGGCGTCTCTACTCGTCTGTCAATTCAGAAAGCTCCGCATCTTGCTCTAGCATTCAAGTGTTCTAGCCGAGGCAGTGCACGTGCATGTGTTTTGTGGACGTGGCTTTGGAGGAAACATTGTAGGAAGAGGCTGTATTTGTTTTAAAACAGCTAACTTCCATCAAATCACTAGCCTATACCTGTAAATGTGAAATCTTGCGACTGCTCTATTACTTCTGGAACTCCTTACATTCAATAGAGGCCTGCAACCAAGTTCGGGAAAAGCTCATCATCATTAGTCATACTGTCACCTGGTACTTCTGTTATTTTGTCTCGCCCTTTCATTATTGTGGTGAACATGACAGAACAGCGCACAGTAGGTTATACACACTGGCAAGAACTGTTTTTATATTTCATCAGCTATAAAAAATTTAATCTGAAAGCATTTTTGTCAAATTATAGCTCTCAAATTGGCTTCCATCATTCTTCACTAATAAAAATGCAACTTTAAAAGCTTGTTTAAAAAGATGAGAGCAATTGACACCGTCACTGCGGTCCATTCCGAAGTGATGAAGGCCACGGCAGCCCAGGGTCGTTCCCAAACTGAAGTGATGAAAAGCATTTACGCCAAAGGGCCCTTTAAAAAAAAAAAACGGTCGTTTTCAAAGGGAACAGCCGACGGACACTCGGCTCCCGAAACTCTTTGCGCTGTCTTTATGCTGAATGCAAAAATGGCCACTTAGTCCGGTTTGCTTCGGTTTGTTTTAGGAGCCAGAAAACATTCAGCATCTCCCCAAACAAAAGCATCACCTGCATCATCGTCCACATGGTTCCTGAGCCAAACTCGATCACCGCTCACTGACACGCTCACTTCTTCCAGCGAGGGTGGGAAGTGCAGAACTGTGTCTACCCACAACCTGCACACAGAGGACAGGGGGACGGAGCAGTATATGAGAAACTGAGAGAGAGACTGAGATATAGATAAAGGAATAGAGAGATGGAGGGAGGAGTGAGGACCTGGGTTGGGCTCGTAGCACGTTGGTGCAGTTGTCTTTGTCGAACACTGCCTGCAAGCGCTCACAGTCCTGAAAGGACAGGTTGTGTGTCTTTAAAAGCCCTGAAACGCGCACACGCACACACACACACACACACACACAGAATCAAAATTCAGAAATCAGAGCATCGTAAGAAGGGTAATTAAGCTTCATGCCCTCTCATCCCTTCAGCCCTCTCTCTCCTTTCTTTCCCTTCACCTTTTCCGCTCCCCTCTCTTCCATCCCTCACTCCATCCCTGTTCCCTCTTCACCTCTCAGTTTCCTCTCCATCAGTCTTTTCTGCACATTTCACTTTCCCTCTCCTTTATGCCCTCCCCTTGTCTCCTTTTTATTCTTGATCTTTTTCTTTCTTTTCTTCTCCATGTTGAATTATCTCTTTCTTGTCCTCTTATCTTTTTTTCCCTCCTTTCATCTCCTCTTCTCTCACTTTCTCTTGTCCATTCCCCTCTCCTCCGTCCTTTTTCTTCCCCTTCTCGGTTTCCTCTCCTTTCACTTGCGTCATCTCGAAACTCTCACTTTTTCCTTTCTCTCCTTCATCCCCCTCTCTTTTTCAACTTTACCTCCTTTCTCTTTTTCCATCCCTCTTTCTTCACCTTTCTTCTCCGTTCAACACATGATGCGTTATAGTGAATGATGAAGTTTTTTGTTTTACCATGTTTGCAGTGCAGAGTGATTCTCAGACGACTCTTCTCACTGTTCATCTCAATTCGGCACTTCTCCACAGAGCGCTCCAGAGAGGAGAGAGACCTGAACACGGTCTGTACACTCTGAGAGACAAACAGAAAGAGAGACAGAGAGAGGGAACATTTAAACACTGGATCTATAAAAAGGCACACACTATTAAGATTCAGGGGGTTCAAGATTTACTGATCTGAATCAGTGCTCACACCCTCATTCACACCTAGGGCCAATTAGGAGTAGCCAATCTACCCAACAGTGTGTTTTTGAAAGGTGGGAGGAAACCGGAGAACCCAGTGGAAACCCAAAAAGACATGGGGAAAACTCAGCACATGCAAAACCCAGCACAGACAGTAAACCGGAGCTAAGGCTCAAACCCCGAACCCTGGAGCTGTAAGGCACCAACACTACCTGCTGCGCCACCGTGCCTCCCTACTAGTGTACTACTATTTAGAAATGCTATCAAATTAATTTCCTTTAGCATTCTACGTTTCTCTCCCCCTCCATGCTTCTCTGTTCCTGTCAGTCCCAGTGAAGGTAAAGGAGGTGTGGTCTCTGTTCCTGTCAGTCCCAGTGAAGGAGGCGTGGCCTCTGTTCCTGTCAGTCCCAGTGAAGGAGGCGTGGCCTCTGTTCCTGTCAGTCCCAGTGAAGGAGGCGTGGCTTCTGTTCCTGTCAGTCCCAGTAAAGGAGGTGTGGTCTCCCACTAAGCCAACACTTTTTTTCCTAACTTTTTGCGCAATAGTGAATCACACTGTATGGCGTTGTATTGCGCTGCATTGTATTAAATCAAATCAGACTTAAAACATTTAAAGCAGCCAATGATTTGATACAGTACCTTTCATACATTGGTTCGTTGATCACATATTTAGATGAGCATCTTGTCATCTTGGAAGCAACAAGTCACAGATGTCACTTCCAGTTTGTCTCTTATGGGCGTGTAGAAAACTACTGTTATCGCTTGTGGGCATGGCCTATCAAGCTTTTTTTAAGTTCTGATATGAGATGGTAGTAGCCAAAATATATACAGCTTACTGTATAAATTATATGTATATATTACTTTTGTTAAAATGCTGTTATACATTTTTCTTCCACTTTCGCACACCAAACACTCCTGAATGGGAACTAAAGGCAGGTAGGATCTGAAGTTGTAAGACTACCGAATTTGGAGGGACATCAAGGAATTTACTGGCGTCAGTGATCTGTCCCTTTGTCGCTTGCTAATGTGAATACGGGGTGACTGTTCTGCTTCACTGAGCCCTAGAATGAGAAGAGACTGGAAACATGGGAACACTTTGGCTGTTACCTTGATGGGTATTTTGCAGCGGAAGGTTTGGTCTGAAGGAGCCTGGTACCTCTGGAAGAAGAGTGGAGACAGCAGGAAGCAGGCAAACGCTGATCGGGACGAGTTCACTGCACGCAGAGTTAGCTGTAAAACAAGACAAGGAACACGGCATGTAATAAATGTGCATGAATGCAAACGCACGCACACGAAGATATGCAAGGGGAAGATCTGTATATAAACATCAAAGTAATAACACGCCTAATCATGCCTTGTGTCATATGTGCAATGCATAACGCAGTAAGCCCGTACACCAACGCCCCCTGACCACGTACACATACAGGCACAGACACTAACCCCATCCTCAGTGGGTTCCAAATAAAGCTCCTCTCCAATCCTCGAAAGGGAGTGTATTGCTCTGGCCAGCACTGTGAGACACAAGGTACATACAACCACACATAAGACGCACTCTGATTCCAAGACAACACACCAAACATAGCACAAAGGGTGATGTAACGTGGACATGTGAGGGGAGACTCAGCTACACCTGCTGCATGGCCACTGCAGAGGTCATGAAGGTAGCATGGACTTTTTTTTTTTTTTTTTTTTTTTTTTAAATAAAGATCCTCTAAGAAAGTGCTTTAGTATTTAAAGGTATTACAGCATTTCATATTCACATTAATATTAAAATAAAAAATGAAAACTGATATGAAGATCACCTCTGACGTTTCCTCCGGTCGCGACGCAGTCCATGCTCGTGCTCGTGCTCGTGCTCGTGCACGTGAGTTCATTCACAAATACAGCTGTACATGCGTAGACGTTATTATTATTATTATTATTATTATTAATTTATTATTATTTATTTATTTACTTGTTTCCGGGTTAACATGTTAAACGCAGATTCTGGTGCAAAAAAAACCCAAAACATCTCCAGCAATTAGGAAAATAAAAAACACAAGACCGATTACTCCTAAACCTGTGCGCTTCGCCATGTCGCGCGCTGAGATCAACCAATCGAATCGCGCCACGTCATTCAAACGCGCCCGGGTTTCTGTCGCCTACTGACATCGGGCTTCCGCCCAAATGCCTCTCTATCGAGCAGATAAAGGCTAGTGCACTTCATATGAAACCTATTATTTAGTTCCCTACGTAGTGCACTTGTGTAGGAAATAAGGGAGCCATTTGAGATTCGGCCCAATGAGAGGCCAGGAGCCAGTTTATTTATTTATTTATTTATTTTTTCTAGACAAATGACTTGTACACAAAGCAGAATTTAGGAAAGTTGGATGATTATTATTATTATTATTATTATTATTATTATTATTATTAAATACTAACTAATAGCTGCATTTGCACTGACGTAATGGCACTGACGTAATGGCACTGACGTAATGGTGAAAAAAGTAATGAATTCTACATGTTTCAAAAAAAAAGAAAAGAAAAAAGAAAGTGAAATCTAAATATGCAAATGTGGAAAATGGAAATTGCAAATGTGAAAAGCATCATATATAAGCCAGCCAGGACCCCTTTCTAGTGTAAAAGGCCTAGATGCAAGCCCTTATGATGGCAGCACATATTTATTTATGAACATAATCTAACTATTTAAATGAGCAATTAGGCAAATGTGTCATTTTTATTCCTGAAATGTTCCCCCACAGAACCCAAAATGTAGAATCAAAACTTTTTGCATTGAGTTTTTATTAAAATTGTGGTTCAATGACATTATTTACACCTGTTTTAGGAGCTACACAACTTATAATAACCACATAATAACTACAATAATAGTTCATGGTGATTTCCACCGTCTATTAAACAGTTATGTAGGTCTGGACCTCACTTTGAGAACTACCGTGACAAACAAGTGTATTAAAAAAAAAAAATTCTTTATGTAATATTTGTTTGTTTTCACTTGATCAGATTTAGGTTTTGTCGAATAGCAAACACACACACACACACACACACACACACACACACACACACACACACACACCTTGTCATTAACGACTCAGTTTTTTTAATGGGGTTTTAGGATCCACTCCAAGAAACTCCAGTTAGTTCAGAATAAAGTAGCCTGTGTGCATTTCACATGCGTCTAAGTTCTAAGATAAAGATTCTGGAGCCACTCCTTTAAAACAACTCACGACATTTGTTCATGTGTAACGTGCTGCTGTGTATTGTTGCTTTGACATTTCGGGCCATTACAAAAACCACAGTTAGAATCTTTTACTGTGATGGCAAAATGAAATGTTATGTAACACACAAGTTCAGTTTGTTGTGAAAGTTGACAGAGAGAAAGAAAAAAACAAAAGAAAGCGTGATTGTGCTGCCTAAGGAAGATGTCAACCCGACACACTCGTCTTTCTTGTCTGTCTGGGTCAGGTGTCATAGCCAAACATACCGCTCTGCCGTTCCTGGCTTCCATCGGACATGTACAGATCTTTCAAATGGGAATAGAAGGGAGCGCGTGCTCGTGAATCGGCACTTACTGAGAATAATAATAATGCAGGCTGGATTTGGATGATATGGAGGTATCGTTACTCTGAAGTCGGGGAAGTTATCAGGAGAATATCTATGAAAAGGAAGTAAACTCTGTGACGTGCTTGGAGACGAGCTGAAGATAATTAAAGAATCAAGAAATGTGGATCTACCATGCCTCAGGAGTCGACGTGGTTTACCTAAAAGTGAACGTTGTGTGTTTGTGAGTACGTATGTCCACAATGTTTTTAGTGTGACATGTAACCCAATCTTTCACTTTCAATCTGTCTAAATGGCGGAGGCGAACTCTGTTTCGGACACTCAGGCCTTGTTGCAGTCGATGCTTCAAAGGCTGAGGCTTCAAACTAAAACCGAGAGCAACAGCACAAGCACACACACTCAGGAGCAAGTACAGTATAGTTCTCCATCTATAGAGCACAATGGCAGGACACCAGAGAACCCACCTGAAACCCCGCCAGTGTGCAGGTTTGGTTTGTCTGTAGACAGCAAGCAACAAGGAAAATCATCACCGGGTTTGACTGGTGTAACAGCGTCTCTTTCCAAACAATCTACCAAAGGAATCGATGTTCAGGATTCAGGAATCTCATCCACACCAAAACCAATACCACCAAGTTGGGTGTATACGAACAACTGCACTGTATCAGGAGGGAACAGTGATGTTAGTCCTCGAGCTGATAATGGCGAGACGCCCAAGCAGGTCAGGAAGCAAAAATTCTTCCAGAGAAAAATGAGCGATGACAGCGCTAGCCTGTCGTCTCTACAAAGCGTAGAAAGCTTGTTGCCTCCATCGCCCACCCCAGGCTGGAGGGTATCAGACATCCAGGGCCAGGGGGTTGTACGAAAATGGGGGGATCCGGGAAAGAAGAGATGGACCCAGAAGGTGAAGGAAAAATGGAAGGAGAGACGCAAGAGCATAGAGAGACAAGAACAGAGCAAAGTGGCCGACGTAAATCTCTTTTTTGATACAAATGATAAAATTGTGTATTCTAACTTAAATAAATAATGTCATGCAAACAGTCTTAAACTTGTAGCATTCCATTTCTATTTGTCTTGGTTTTATACAACCAGAATTACCCCAGAAGTAATCACTGTATTCTCTATGTAGAGCATGCTTTCTCCAATTCCTGTCCAAACTGTGCCCATTGAAAACAATACAACGACAGCATTCGATGAGGAAGTCGGTGTCCAGCACCAACCAATCAACGCTGGTTCAGTCGAAGACGTTCCCAGTCCACTTGATCACACGAGGTACATGTGCTGAAATATGAAATATTCTGTTATCATACAACATCTTCGAGAATGCAGTCACTTTCTATCTGCTAAACTAACACACCATCAGAGTGAGAAAAAAACGAGAATGTGACTGATAGTGTGAAGATATTAGAGCGAAAGCACTCAAAGAGAGAACATGATGGTGTGTATAGTGCGAAGGTTCATAGTCTTTATTGCACAAATACCAATACAGTTTTACTACACAATTAGAAAAAGGGTTTCTCATGGCTTCGTTAAGAGCCTTGCTCAAGGGCCCAACAGTGGCAGAGCTGAGGCTTGAACCCATGACCTTCTGATCAGTAGCCCAGTGCCCTAACCACT
>JAOUQW010019686.1:0-25698 GCA_028565825.1 Olivaichthys viedmensis
GTCAGATTTTATTTCTGGTGAAGAGGCTACCTAGGCAGCCTCTTACTAAATAGAACACAGGCAGAGTGAATATGTATAACCGATTATCGGCACACGTCGATGTGCAGTGCAGGTAAACACACACACACACGCACACACACACACACACACACACATACACACACCCAATAACAGATAAGCTGTTCAATTGAGCTTGTTAACCTGATTAGCAGAATTAGTGTGATAAATGATGTTGAGAATGAATTGAATTAACTCCGTGTCTCTTTCATTAGAGCCCTGTTGCTGCTGCTGCTGCTGCTGCTCTCCTGCCTGGACAGTAATTACTCCACATCGGGCCCATGAAATTGATTTATCATGAAAATGATGGCAAAGTAGCACTTTTCACCAGTAATATTTGCTTTAAATTTGATTGTTAGATCGTCAGCTGGTTGTTTGGGGCAAATGACCTTAAAAATAATTACTGATCATTTCGACAATGCTTTCATGTAGGATGTGACAACACACCAGTATGAATACCATGAGAAGTAAATCTGAAATAGTTACATCATTAGCATTACGCTACGCCACTACAGGATTTCTACTTTGTTCTGATGAACTACTGAAGGCTAAGAGCAATTATCTTATTACTTACGATACCATGAATCTATCATATCGTTCCAACACTACTTTTATGTACCTTAGTCCATCTTAGTAAATCTGTCATATATACCGTAGTTCAAACATTAGAGTGTGAACTTTTGACTAGTTGTAGTTGACTTTTAATGTATAACTTTGTTCGATTTCATGTTTGTTTCACATGTTAAAGCTACAAATAAGATCTTGATTGATCGATAGTTATGTTTGAGTCACTCACTAAACCCTGTGCGCGTTGGTTTTTCAAATAGGCTTAATATACAGAATGCTTTTGCTACAGCCACATTATGCATTTAGTAATGATGACAGTAGGCATTTTTGTTTTGAGTATAAACATGGCCTTTTATTGGTCCAGTCCGTTTTTGTTTTCACTCAGGCTAAAAATGATTGTTTCCACATGCTAAAGCTAAAAAGTAAAGTATTGCTTGTTTAGTAGGCTTTCAAATAGGCTGACAAATGTTTTCATTGTGTACAAAATGTCTTCAGAAAACAAAACACAGGTTTGAAAATTATTCCTGCAATGTTTCTGTGAAAATAAATGGTGGAAACAAGTTTGTTTTTATGTACACATCTGTATAGGCCCTAGAAAGTATTAGATTTATGGTTTGTTTGACCAACGAACTTTTATGACCATTTTTTATAATTCACCCTTTTAATAAGAATTCTCCCTAATGATCTAAGTTGGCAATGTATTGCGCCAGAGCATTCCTGATTACCAGAGCCTCTGCATTAGGGTGGTATTCATATTGTAAGCTAGGTGGTTGGGATTCATTTTTGCCTTCATTCCACAGGTCCTGGCCAGGTGGTATAAATCTTTGCCTCTCAATCTCGCAAAGGTTATGTAGTACACAACAAGCTGCCACAACCGTGGGAATGAATGAGTAGTGAATATCCGAGCATTTAGCAAGAATGAGCCACCTTCCTTTCAGCTGTCCAAATGTGTGCTCTACTTTTACCCGAATACCATTCAAGTGAAGATTGATTGCCCCCTGTTCCTCCGAAAGATTGGGCCAAGAGAAGCCTTAATGAGCCATGGTAAAAGTGGATAGGTTGGATCCCCGGCCATTAGCAGAAGCACCTGAACTCCCTCCACATCAACTGTAGCAAGAGGGTGTCTCTCAGGGTGCCTGTAGTATTAAATAAGTACTTGATATAGATCCCCCCACAGACTTTTTAAATCCTGGGCATACAATTAAAATCACAAAGAAAAACTTTCCTATCAAGTTCCATGTTTTTACCATAGGTTCCTGATAACTGTTACATGTTCTTTTGCATTAGCATATACAGTATGTTGACACATTGCCTGTCAAATCAATAAGCGACCTTGGGTTTGAGAAAGGCGCTATATAAATGTAGTATTATATTATTAGTATTTATGCAGCTTTGAGAATGTGCAGTCACATCCAAAAAATAACAGCATTTCCTCTTGGACTTCAAAAAAGACACTAAACATAGTGTGTGCATATCTAGGCGTTAATAATATTTAGTGGTTTTAAAATCATACAACATACCTATACAAGTCTGATCTAGTGAACACGGATGCATCGTGAGCGCTTCCAGGGGTGCCAACACAAATGTTCCGGATTTCACACTTGTTGTCGACAAATACTTGAAGAATTATAGACGGCCATCCCTTACGGTTAACATAATCACGTTAACCTTCAATTGGAGGAAGAACAGGAATATGCGTCCCGTCCAGCGCATCGTACACCTGTGGCACAAGGTGTGCCAAGGAATTGCGGTACGCGATCTTGTTCGCCTCCGCAATATTTGGTAACTTAACTTAATGTATCTGCACACCATTCTCTCTCAAATGGCCGTGTATTCCGCGTAAACACATCAGTGAATGGTGGTCTTACTAACACCGAATGTCTCTCCCACAACTCTATACTCGGTGCAAGTGGCTAATTTGTACAGAGCTATCGCAATGCGCTTTTGGGTTGGAACTGGTGGTCGGTGGCTACCTATTGGTCCAACAAATTGTCCTATGCTACGACACAGCATTTCAAATGTTGATCTTGACATTCTAAAATGTTGTAGCCATAGGTTTTCTGTAAAATGATTCTTAACTACCAGCCGTAAAGACACATATGTGTTGTTTGGTCTGAACAGTGGGACTTAATGTGTAATGCTATTTCTTCCAAGTACCTAATAACGTGCCAGGACACACCAGCTCATTCCTCTCTTAATCCCACATCAACAGATGCCGAGATTTTCTTGTTTCCTTGTCTTCAAAGATTCACATTAGACTGAATTAACAAAGCGAAGTAACTACGCATAACCTCTGGCTTCTGATGAACTTTTTAGAGCGGGTGCCACATTTATTTGTCATAGATACGGATCTCGAGTTTGCTTTTTGCACTAATTCAAGATATGTGTTAATTCATCATCTTAGAAATCTATTATCTAATCTCACCATGTTCAGCATTTTCTAATTAATCAAATCAAAAAAATTTATGCAACGCTGCGTGTGGTGCAATACCAGCATAAACGTCGGGGGCAGTATAGTGAAGCTACCAATCGGTAGGATGAGAGAAATAAACTCTCTGTTGACGCAACGAGATTAGTTTAATGGCCTGATGCACCGTCTGCACTTCGTTGGCGCCACTTCCACTGTTTCTGCCGTTTTCTCAAGATATACATGATCATAGCCTCCTCAACTCCCGCCATCTTCACTGTTTACTGCAAGAATTACAAAAAGCCTTGATGCAGAAGGGAACATTGATTTTCACTGCATTACGGGGACACTATGAGCTGTTCCATCATTCTTCCAAAGAAAAATAATTTGAGCCCACCTGCCTGATTGGCATTTTGAATACGGGAAGGAAAGAAAGGAAGAGAGGGGTTTTAATGGAAGGAGTCTGGGAGAGCCACTGTGATTCATTAAAAAGCGACAGAGGACTGGTGACAGAGACGCAGCGAGAGTGAGGATGGCAGCAACTTCCCTAACAATGAAGGCTGTGTTTATTACATACCCTGAATGGAGCGATTTATCACAGAAAGAGCGAGAGGGGCAGGAGAAAAGTGATGGGAAGAACGGGAGAGAAATGAAAGGAATCAGACAAGCATGTCTGAACAAATATATCAATGGTGGCTGCAGAAAGAGGAGAAAGACAGCCCCTTGTAGTCATGTCGAGAAAAGTAAAGACTCTAAATTAGATTCAAATTCAGCCTTTCCTCAAGGAAACGCACGCAAACAGTAATCAGTGGTAAAGATAAAGAAAGCTTGGTGTTTGTGTAACAGGTATGGAGGCAGGCAGAGGGCAGACATGGACACATTCTTACTAAAAAAAGGACAGGGTGCAGTGAGTGTGTGTGTGTGTGTGTATGTGTGTGTGTGTGTGTGTGTGTGTGTGTGTGTGTGTGTACGTGTGTGTATGTGTGTGTGTGTTGCACAGACACAGAGAACCTATCCAGATAAAACATGAAGCATGACAGAGTCACTGTGTTGCAATGAAGCCACTGAGCCTCTGTTATTACATAATCTCAAGTGACGCACACACACACACTCACAAATCAAACATTCCTACCCAACACGAACACACACACAAACGTATACCTGCTGCAAACCCACTCACATCCCAACTCACGTTCGTCTCCTCCAGGTGCCTAGTTTTAAGTACACTAATTTTTAAACCAAAATCACCACACTATATAAAATACTTAAACCAGATTACACCAACCGTGTACTCAACGCTACAGATTTCTGCAAATGTATCCACTTCCACAGCAGCATGTGGTCATTTATTTACTTATTCATTCATGCATTTCATTGCCAAAGATGGTCTTCTAACACACAAACACACACTGGGGGACACACCGGTTGATCTCATGATTACATATGAGTTGATTCACGCAGATTCTAATAAATTGGCAAAGTTATGAACAGTTAGGGTGAGGGTGAGGGGCAGGGTTAGTAGGTGTAGCTTTTCTGATGACTTCATTTGTAAGAAATCCAAATGAAACCGCACTCGCTCATTAAAATTCCTATGAATTTTGCACAAGACTGGGTTGGGTCATAACAATTGAAGTGACGTACAAAATAAATTCTGGATTAACCTCCTGAAATAAAACAGCTAAGACCAGCATAATGCATTCTGGTTGCAGGCAAGCAACCAGCAAGACCAGCTTTATCAGCAGACCCTGCTGCTGATCAGCTAAACTAGCTCCAGACCAGTACTAACTGGACCAGCTTGGACCAAAATGGGATTCATGCCGGTTTAAACTGTTATAACTAAACAATCAATTTAGTGGCTCTCAGGACAAAACAGCCAATTCAGCAACACAGAGGCAAGATGAGGAGGGGAAAACCTCCATCTGTCCATTTCTCACACTCCACATGCTGAGTTGTATCTAAAAACCTTTGAGAAGTCACCAAACATGATTTGAATTATCTCAGAACCTGCAGATGACCTGGGCTAAAATTCTGATCTCAGTAAGGGAGTTGTCTGGATCTCGTACATTTGGATCTGGTGTTATAGAGATTTAATTGGTAACACACACGATGAAGTCCAGATAAAAAAGAAGCAGAAGAGTTTTTTCATTACTACTTCTGCAAACGCATCAGGAGCACACAGATCTCTTTGCCATGTGGAGGTTTTTAAATCTTAAAGTTAGAAAATCTCTAGAGATGGACATTGTGTGTGTGTGTGTGTGTGTGTGTGTGAGAGCGCTCAACCTGCCTCTAATTAAAGCACAGCTATCTAAAAGCAGCTAGTGCCTGTTTACCTTAATTTAAATTATCAGCTCTGCTTCCCAGGAGACCACACAATTAACCAACACAGGCCTGAATAGCAAGGGCTAATGCTAGATGCTTTATACTAGCTAAACAATATATTAACATTAAGTTGTATATGAATACAATAGGATACATAGGATACAAATCATTAGCGCTCGATAAACTGTCTCTGTGCAAGTATGCAAAATGCCCACTTGATTTTTTTTAAGAACCAAACGGCTAACATGGTTTATGGTTCCTGCTGTTAGCCAAGAATTGATCATTAGCCACATTAGTATGATCCCTTTGAAATTTTCAATGTGGAAATATAATGTTATTATGTGGGGGGAAAAAATGTGTCTGGTAGCCCAGTGTGTGTTTAATATAGAAAATATTAACTCTTGTAGTGCTCTAAACTAATAGAGAGACGCCAAACAC
Source organism: Olivaichthys viedmensis (assembly GCA_028565825.1). Taxonomy (NCBI): domain Eukaryota; kingdom Metazoa; phylum Chordata; class Actinopteri; order Siluriformes; family Diplomystidae; genus Olivaichthys; species Olivaichthys viedmensis. Next base: position 5,789 of record JAOUQW010019686.1, read on the forward strand.
AAGGGTAGGATTTTAACATTTTTACCAAGTCAACGAATGAGAAAAAGAGAGAAAAAATACATAATAGGACAGAGAAAGTACGCAGAAGATTTGTTTTTCTTTTTTGTTGGTGTTTTAAATGTAAGCTCAAGCTATTTTATAATTCATTTAAATACAGTACATTTTGAGTTTATTCTCAATAGGGAAGCATTCATCAAAATTTACTGGTTTTATATGGCTTCTATAGTTGTTCTAGTAGTTGTTGATGGGGTTTTTGTGTTTTGCAAAGAACATTGCATCAGATTGCATTCTGGGTAGCAGGGATTCTCCCAAGGGGAAATGCCAAAGGACAAGTTAACAAGGGTGCATTCAAAAAAGCATTGGAATGCAGGGAAGGTAAACCTAAACACCCTCACAGCTCAGTAGACTGTCTGCTAATGGGACACAATGGGAGCTCTTAATTGGCTTTCACTGTCAGGTTCCATCGCCTTTGTCCAATCAATACCAGGCCGTCCAATTAAGTACAGACCCTCTCTCCTCACCTTATTCCCCAAGTGCTACTGTCACTCAGCATAAACAATGCTGTTGTTTTTTGGAACAGTTAGCTCACAGAAGTGCCATCATTACCTGTGGGTCAGGACAAAAAGAACAAACACAAAATATACAAGAACGCTAATTAAGAGGTCATTAGAGCTTCTCCAATGCTCGTACCATTTTTGGAATTGCTGAAAGGAATTTTACTATGCATCCTTAGTGCTCACTCATTTTCGTTAATTGTATTAATGCACTTAACTAGCTAACTAGGTTTCCGGGCAACCAAAACGTGAGACTGGGCAAGCACATGGGAGCCTTCACTTGCCTGGTGGGCTAGCTAATGAATTTATGCTTTGTCTACCCCAGGCTCCACCTTCAAATGATCACCTTCCAGGGACAAGGCCATGCTGATACAGTACATACAAAAACGTGATATCCTTACTCTTGAACAGGTGTCTTTTCTTGAATCCACTGGTCAGAATATCAAGGGTACTATTCATTCCATTTCTGCTGACAATTTGGCTGGAAAAGATGGAAGTGTTGGGTGGGAAAATAATTGGTGCTGCAGATTCTTACAGCTTAAAACAGGAGGGAAAAAAGGGAATAGAAAAGACTCAGTCATTGTCAGGCTTAATGGAAATGTATGTTTCACCAAGCTTAAATTAGACCCAAAGTAATCACTGAGGTGTTTCTAGAACTTTGCCACATTAATCATCTTATAACCATTGAGAAGCTTTTATTGAGTCTTGTTTTATCAAAACTGTCTTGTGCTGATCTGCATTATTCAATGCACATATCATGCACCATTTCACAATAACATCACTAACCTTGTGCTCTGTTCAGTCATTCTCATGGTTCAATTTAGAAGACTACTGTAAGATGACAGACAGAATATGTAACTTTCTAGCTAGCATTAGTTACATAGCTAGCTAGCTAGCTATATTAGTCAGCTATTTAAAAATGTTTCCCAATGAGAAATGTACAGATAAAAAGGAAGTGTATTGTTAAATATAATATTGTGGCATCATAAACAACGATAAAACGTCAGGCAATTAGAGTTATGTGAAAATATAATAATCGGCACATGCCTAGGGGGTGGTAAGGGGAAGGAGAGATCAGAGTTTGGTGCCACATTGCAGCACCTTTGCGGTGGTTCTAAAGCTCAATACTATAATAAACCAAACAGGGGTGTGAGAGAGTGAGAGTCCAATCTAATACTATAATAAACCAAACAGGGGAGTGAGAGAGTAAGAGAGTCCAATCTAATTCTATAATAAACCAAACAAGGGAGTGAGAGTGAGAGAGTCCAATCTAATACTATAATAAACCAAACAAGGGAGTGAGAGTGAGAGAGTCCAATCTAATACTATAATAAACCAAATAGGGGAGAGAGCATGAGAGAGTCCAGTATAATACTATAATAAACCAAACAGTGGAGAAAGCGTGAGAGAGTCCAGTCTAATACTATAATAAACCAAACAGTGGAGAAAGCGTGAGAGAGTCCAGTCTAATACTATAATAAACCAAACAGGGGAGATAGAGTGAGAGAGTCCAGTCTAATACTATAATAAGAGGAGAAAGGATTCAGGATTCAGGCTAACTATATTCGGCTAGTGGTTATCGTGAGGTGTTTGACAGGCCGGAGAACAAGACAAGCTGTAGTTGAAAGTGAAAAGTTTAGCTCTTTCACCTAGTACTCTGTAAATGTGACAGTCACGTTGAGGTGCACAAAAAGTTTTTTTATTCTCATAATGCTTCTGTAATACTAAGAAGACGACGTTAATGACAGCAGATAATTATATCTTCTGAGTCGCGAATACTTGGGCCACATCCCAAACTGCATACTACCATACTAAATAGTACTATTAGGCATACTGCTTCATGTGCACTATGCAATTTGGGACACAGCCCTGATATGTCTCTGAAAGTGTATTGACTTGGCAATCGCAGCAGTGAGATCTGTGTGGTGGAGACGGGCGCAGCACAACCCATGTTACGCAATGTTCTTCTACCAGAGAGGGCAAAATTCAGAAATCTTACTTCCAGCAGCTTTAAGGTTACAGTGGCAAGGATGTCAGCAACAGCGGGAACTACAACATTAACAACAACAAAGATAAACAATTAACAATCAAAAATGTAATTCAGGTACCTCTAATTAAGCTGTTAAGCCAGCACACGCAATGCACAAGACAAGTTTATTCTTATTATGCAAATAGGCCTCAAGTCTTAAGGCAAGTCAATATTCAAAGACTAAAAATACAAGTGCAGATCAATAACATAGGCCTACTTCATTACTCTCTTATTGTTAATCATGTCCTCTAACAGAGAGAGAGAGAATCTGACACATCGCTCATCAACACAGTTAAAAAAATCCACAAGTAGGAAACCCCAAAATCTGAGTCTGAGCTGTTTAATCATTTGTTTTCTCTGTTGGTTTGGCCACCGGTGATTTTTATCAATTAAATAATTTTTATCAAATTTATCAAATTAAATTAAATGTCACAACACCACCGGGTCAAATGCGGAAAAATGTCAGGACAACAAAATTATCCTCAAATCAGCTAAACTGTGTGGAGTACATATGTTACCATTCAACTCCTAAAGAAAAAGAAAAAAACAAGCTGTACATGTCTCCAGAAGCACACAAGAGACAAGGCTGAAATGATGCTGCGGTGCGTGTGACCAAGCGTGGCGGTTGCTACAGCGACGAGCGCCACGCGCTTTTTGTTGATGGTTTTGTGTTTCCCTGTCTCGTGATGTGATTGCCCCCACCTGTGTGTCGTTTGTCTGTCATTAGTAGTGTTTAAGAAGACCTCCTGTTTCCATCCAGTTTGTGCCTGATTGTTGCATGTTACGTGTTTGTGTACTACCGATTTTGTTTGTTTGAATAAATGTGTTAGTTTGCAATGACTTGTGCCTGTGTCCTCTGTCCTGTCTCTGAACCGTGACAAATGACACTAAAAAAAGTGTGACATTTTGGAATGAGACATAGCCCAGGGCAGGACGAAGACCTGGCATGAGTAGTAAAACCTGAGAGTAAATAAGCAGCTTCATTGTCTCTGATCAAATGCTGCTCTTGTCAGTTTTTGCTATTTGCACACAGAGGTGTGTTATAATGAAATCCAAGACATGAAGCCCACAGGACCACGGCTCCATGACACACAGTGGCACGCAATCATGTGCTGAAGAGGAATTGGACTCGAATGCATTGACATTAGATTATACAAGCAGAACAGAACAAAACTTGGAGACATAGTATAGAAAAATATTTTGACATTCCAAATAGTATCCAGTGTTAATTGTTACTGATCAGATCTCGTGGCTAGACCTTATGATGAAATAACATACGTTGAGTAGAATTGACTATTGAAAAAGAAAAAAGAAAAGTCAACTTATAAGCTTGAGGTGTGTGTTTAAAAACATTTATTCAAAAAAATGCTCCGTGCTCTATAGACGGTTATGCTAATAACCTGCTTTCATATCCCTAAGCGACAGTTTGTATTTTGGCATATTTGCACAGAAAACAACAGCAGGCTTTTAGCACAATTTGTTTAAATCACTTCCTTTTCAATGCACCGTGGGTAGCATGTAATCTGTTAATTATGACCCAAAACATCTGTGATTAGACAAAATTGAATTAACAGGTTATTCCCAACAGACACAACATTGTCTGGAAAAAGACCTGCATCAGAGTGAATCAGTATGAATTACGGTGATGAAAAAGGTCAAGACCGCTAAGATAATGACATAAAGATAATGACATTCCAGTACAGCGATATGACTGAAAACTATTCTGGCAAAAGGTCCCAAAGGAATGTTGCCAATTTAGAAAAAGAATATCTAAATGCATGCTTGGAGATGGATGGTTTTGCTTGCACAGAGTATCGAATCTCAGGAATCTTCATGTATTCATGTATGTATTGGTGTGATTTTCTGCAAAGCAGAAATTACACTCTGTAACAAATACAGTAGCTCTGTGAGACAGGATGCATGTTCGGTAGTTTTTCCTGAGAAAGCAACAAAATGGCCAAAGATCTGATACACTTTACAAATGAGAAAATACAAAGATAAAAGGATATCAAGAGAATGAAAGTTTTAAAAAAATTATTAAAACAATAGATTTTAAATTAAGATAAAAAAAAAAAAGAAAGACAATTTAAAAGGAAAAAAATAAAATAAAATAAAACATGAAGTGCAGTTAATAGATAATAGAGCGCTGCAGCATATCAGATAAATACGCTGGTCCCAAACCATTTCACGATTTATAAACAAGTAATAGAACCTTAAAGTCAATTCTGTAACATACTGGTAGCCAGTGTATGGATTTAAGAATCGGGGTGATGTGTTCCCTTCTTTTGCTCCTAGTGAGAACTCTAGCAGCTGTTTCTAACAGTTTCATATTCATAACAGTTTACATTGTAGTTAAAGTTAGCGGTCATAGCTTTTTAAATAGACATTGCTTGTGTGACAGCGTGTTAGAAATCCTATTAGCTTTGTGTGAGATAGGGTTGGATAAACAGGCTACTACTTTTTTTTTAGGCTAAGATAAGACCTAATCTGTATCTGAGAAAGTGTCCCAAAGTTCTATCAAAATTACAATCTAATGTATGTACATTTATATCTGTATCACTTAGCAAATGTTAAAAGAATATAAAAGAATACAGAATACAGGGCAAAAAAAAATGTCATTTGCTACTGGATCAGTGTCTTTTTTAGCTGACATCCAGGGTCAAGATCTATTTAAGAAGCATTCAATATTTGACACGCATTTGCATTCTTCCTCCCTCACATGCTTGTGATCCTTATTTCCCCACAATTATTTCCCTCTCAAAGCTCACACCCCGACACTTCATCTAAGTGAACAGCCATTACCCAAGCGATCAATTTGAATTTCATGTCTATCAATATTGCACTGTGTGGTTATTAATGATGCAGCAATGTGAATAACAAACAGCTCTCACACATTTACATTAGTCTCTATTGATATGCTTTAGATTTAATCAGAGAAAAAAGAATTTCCATTCAGGCCTCCTGCTGGATTTTAGAGCTTACACTTGGACAGAGAAATTGTAAGAGGTCAAAAAGAAGAAAGAACAATTTTCGTAATGTACTAGACATGAAGAGGATTCGCTTTACAACAGGTAACACAAGAAGTACATAGGTAAGAAACTTATCGAGATCACTCTTTTTCTGCGGTCAAATCTCAAATGGCGTTCTAGTGGTCATATAGTGCACTACGTAGGTTCTACAAAGGCATTAAATTATACCTTATGTAATGAGGATCTTTAAGAGGAGGCCATTTGAGATTCTACGTAAAGACATGTTGAAGATCGAATTGTAAGATGGAGCAAAATAGCAGCGGCACGCGAATACATTAGGTAGATAAATAAGGGCTACTTTACTAAAGAGTAATTTCATATAACATTGGCTCTATCTTGACTGTAAAACCATTGATCCAGGTCAGTGGAGAGAATAGGACTTAAAAAAAAAAAGGTATGAGAACTGGAGGGAATTACATTTCTCACACTCCGTAGCGTTATTAGAGTGCCCCTTCCTGTTTGAGTCGAATAAACCGAGGTGTAGCGTATTAGTGTGCTTTCATTTCAGAATAGAGTTCCCAAACATTTCAGACACAAACACACTGAGAAAGTACAGTCCTTGGGCTTCAGGCCAATAATATTATAGGGGTCCTAGTTAGACATCCAGATGTTTGAGATTGGATGTCTCAAAGACATACAGATTAGGGTCTAACTAACCGACGTGATACAGACGCGATCTGTAGGTTTCTCCATCGTCAGATGTTTTCTGGGTACTTCTGAAGAATGAAGTCATGCTATTGATGCTAAAAACGAACAGTTACGTTATGCTAGCTATGCTGTAAAGGAACAGTTAAGTCATGCAACTAGCACTGAGTATTGAGAAAAACAAACAATTGATACTATTGGAACAACTGATACTGTAATTGATACTAGGACTTCTAATATGCTGAAAATGCCAAGCAATGCCAAACAAGCCTTGAAATGAAGTCATGTAATGAATTACATTTTTGGTGTGCTCTGCATTTAGACTAGGATTTTATCGGGAAGTTATATCTCCCAGGTAGCTTTTTCTCTGATTTTGTCATCAATAATCTTGTATAATTTACATATATGCTGTTAAATTAAATCAGTGTGTGTTTATGCCCAGCAGGACTTAACTGACAACTTGAAGAGCAGGCAAAGCATTAAAGTGTGTTGAGTAGGACCCATGCAGGGAATCACTGATCTAAAGAAGCAAAAATATTTGCAGAATGTTTGCATTTTTGATGGAATTACAGAATCCCAGTTGCTCTGAACCAGAAGATCACACGTTATTAAAATGTCTCCAGGCATTTCGAGATTCAGCAACATCTCATGACTTCGAGCTTAGAGCTAGACTAATTTCTGTTATGCGTTTTGCAACAGTGGACCTACTGCTTTTACTTTTATTGTTTCACTGATTCAATTTCTTTGCTAGTTATAAAACCTTTAAATGAGCTGAATCAGGCTTGTTAGAGCAGGAAGACTTGAACAGTCATAGTTGATCTTGTTCTCTTTCCCACCCTGATTTCTCTCAAGCAAAAGTGCCATAATATGGAGAATGTGAGCCCTATCAAAACAAAAAAAGGTTCTCTACTCTTACTCACCCCCTTCTCATTTTTCTCCTTCCTCCCTAGTCCTACCCCTCTTCTGTTACCAAGATTGAACATATCATCATCCACTACATCCTCTTACACCCTGTTCAAAATTTTACACAGCCCATGTATATATTTAATTCAGTATATAGTGTCACAAATCTGCTTTACAGAAATCTGGATTTAGATCTAGATCCCTATTGAGCAAGGAGAGGCGAATGTGCCAAGGGAAGACAACATGAGGAAGAAACGTTGAGAAGAACCAGACTCAAAAGAGAACCCTTCCTCTTTTGGGTGACACCCGATGGTGGGATTTTAATCATTACAATATAGCGTTCTATAGAGATACGACAAGCAGAACTAAATGTGTTGAAAGGATACAGAATGTTCACTATGAGCATATTGTGAATAGGAGTCCATTGATGAGCATAGGACAGTCTTTATAATCACGGGAGCAGTTTAATGAAATGCAAGACTCTACAGTATCCAGCTAGGATAATCCACTGAAGCAGAATGAGTGCAGAAAGAAGCATGATGGGGAAAACAGGAGTAGAGAATTAGAAATATTCCATGGTGTAAAAATGGTCAAATGGAATTTAGTACAGTATCTCATATTACTCTTTATGAGAGACATTGTCAAACCTAACATGATGCACCTAAGATTATTCATCTTAATTTCTATCTATATATATATATTTTTTTAGTTTAGTTAAGATGTTTTGGTTTTAAAATATACTGTAGTTGATAGGACAATTCATATAAAACATTCATATTTTTAACAGTCTAATCTTTTCTTCACGTAAATTAAAACCATAATCTATTCTTGGCTCACTTCCATCCTTTCTGCTTTCTCAACATTACTTCATGCCCGACACATTATACCTCGAAATTCCACAACTCTTGGTCTCGATAACCTTCCTGCTTTAATCAAGCAGTGCATTCTGTTCTCTCTCTCTCTAACGTCAGTCTACTCATCCTAAACGTGAAAAGCATGAGCAGGGAGGTCATTTAGCTACTCGACTCTTCTCTCATCTCCTCCTCAGCTCTCGCTAGTCTGCATTCTCCCCATCAGCATTCACACTGTGGAGAGACAATGTGAGTAATGAGTGGATCAGAGGATCAGGAATGGTTGGAGATAAAAGGTGCTAATCACTGCGCCAGGCTAATCTCGGTCTGGTTCGCTCGCTGTGCCCTCTGAGTGGAGGAAGATGGAGGAAGAGAGGTTTGGTAAAGCATTTAAATTAGCACAATTGTAGCTTTGTATGAGAAATTAGTTCTTTCCTCGAAATTTAGGGTAATCATTGTGAAATTTTAGCTAATTCCACATTTTATTAAGTGCCCATAGTTTACTGTGATACACAATGCTAAGACTTGGATGGAGCACCGTTCTAAGAATATGATTCTGGTCTTACAGTATTTGGATTTCGTGTCTTCTTACATAAAATAACTGAACAAATAGCTGATCAATTATACACATGACAAAGTAAAGAGGCGGTGCATATGTGAGATATTGTCTTTCGAAGTACTAAGAGAGCACATTACCCTGATAGATGGACCCTACGTATTTGAGACTTTAGATGGTTGCAAGATGATCCACCTTTCATCAGTTCCACATCCATTACTTGTATGCCTTTTTTCTCTCTTTTCAAATAGGGTCGTGATCAGATTGTTTCAGCAGTTTGGTGTAGCTTTGCCATGCAACAGCATCATGATACATTAAGTTCAAATAGTGTTATTTAAAGCATCCATTCTGACATTATTTCCCCGTTGGCAGTGGTGGCTTAGCGGTTAAGGCTCTGGGCTATTCACGTGAAGGTTGAGAGTTCAAATTTTGGCACTGCTAAGCTGCCACTAAGGTTTCCCTTAAGCAAGGCCCTTAATCCGCAACTGCTCAGCTGAATTGTAAGTTACTGCCTAATGAATAAATGTAAATGCAGATTTTAAGTTATAAGAATTACCTAAAGCCTATACACTCGATTTATCCTTTTTAGACCGGCATGTGTCCTTCTGGGTTTGTATTGTGTTAGACTTTCTCCCTAAAGTCTTTGGAATTATTCCTTCATATTCATTTCCTGAAAAGGTGTTTTCTTTGCGACTGATAATGGGGATCCCCAATCATTCATAGTAGAGACAGAAAACATAACGTAAGGATTGCATTTGAATGGAATCTTTTATTTTTAAAGGAATTATCAACATTACTTCAAAATCCTCCTTTATTTCTTGCTTACTGTATACTGTATAAGTTGTGCTTTGGTGTTTGGTGATATATCTACAGTGCGGACAGTGATACTTTTTTTTAGCTCTGTATCTACATTGGGTGAATCATGTAGGAACCACAGATTTCCATACATTGTCTGCGTATTTTTGTACTGTATACAATTTGATCAGTCAGATATATTGAATTGACGTGGAACACCGAGGTTAAATGATTAGAAATGAGCTCTTGGCAATTCTAATAGCGATTTAAAGTTAAAGTTATGTGAATCATAGATTTCTCTATGATTACTTTCTCTCTAGTAATTTGGTTCTCTCTGTTACTTGCTTCCCTCCTTGCTTTGCTCTTTACAAAATTTTGTGTACCTATATAGTAATTCAGAGCTGTGGTTTCTAGTTTTTTGGTCTTTTGTGGTTTCCTGTTTTACTGTAGCTCCCTGTTTATAGCGCACCCCAGTTTGGACCCTTGACTGTTTCTCTGGATTTTGATCTTGAATTTGATCCCAGCCTGGTGTACTGACTATGATAGTCCTAATAAAGACGTTGAGCACACACACTGGCGTCCTGCACTTGCACGCATGTCAAAGAGTTCCTATGAACCAAAACCTGTTTTGCGATGATTACTTTAATTAGTAAATGAATAAACTGCTCTTCCTGATTCGTTTTCTCTGGCCTGGGCAATATCACCTAAACTCCCAGTACCACCAAGTACACATGCTTTTACACATTGCAGTTTTCTGGATTTTTTATTTATTTATTCTGATGGTAAGCAGATGAGTGTGACAGCAGTATCTGTGTTGCTTGCTGTCACTGATACTAACATTGCTGTAACTGTTACTGAGGCCTCACTCCTGGAGGAGGCACGTAAATAGAATAGAAATAAGCACTGATTCAGAAAATGAAGACCATAATAACCTTGGTGTGGATGTGTATATATAAGGCTTTGTACAGTAGAACAGCTCTGTGCCTGCAGCAGTGTTAAGGTATTTTCTTATTAAAGAAAACAAAACGATTTACTCAGCTTCACTCTAAGTTGTCCTAAACGATTTAGGCTGAGTTGATCACATCCTATGATTGAGGTCATTAGCTAAAAGAAAACAACATGCGTCGAATAAGCAAAACCAATTACAGTGTGTCCTTTTTTTAATCTTAAGAATCTCTAAACTATTTGCTTTAAGGAGTCACGAGGGGCCTAGTGATAGTGACAACCAACTGAAATAAAGATTATGCTGAAATAAAACCCCTTTTCCCAGCGCATAGAAACACAGCGGGAGCCTGATTAGATCCGACACACCAAAGTGGGAGTAATGAAGGTGTAATAAAATCTTCACAGCCGTTCACAGCCACACAGACATGGAAAAACGCTGACAGTTAAATTAAAACCAGTGACAACAAAGGGAGCCGATAACTGAATGGATGTCAGTAGCGCGTCTCTGAATCCATGAAATTGACTGAGACAAAAGACTCAGACTGTAATTAATGGATGAAATCAATTAAGACCATCATTCTGACTAGCGTTAAGCAGCAAAGGCTTGAGTTAAGCGCTGACCCTTTCAGATTCAGGAACTATACATTATTTTGACTGTAATTATTGTATCTCTTCAAGTCATAAATATATTGATGAATTACCCTCATATGTCTCTCTTTCTAACATGGTCTCAGATTACAAGAAGTGACAAAAGGCAACTCATGTAAAAAGTTACAAGCAGTTCTGTTTGTCCTGGTCAAATGCATTCTGGTTCAATTTTTTTCAAAAACCAGGTACATCCAGTCAAGTGTCTTGGTGTGTTCGAGGAACCCACAATGTATTCTGTGTGCATGCAAAAGCACAACAGCCTGGTACTTAGTGACAATGTGAGAGGATGCCTGATACCTTTATAATGTGGGTTGCACACCTGTTTATTTTTACCATCCATAAAGAAAGCTCAGTTTTCTGAAGAACTGTTCTGAATTGTGGCCGTCCACCTTATTAATTACTTGATATTAATTTACCATTCGGTGTTTCGTTATTTTGTCTACGCACAGTATCGGACCTATAGTCCCGACAGTTCAGGGTAATAATAAAAATGAAACAGTTTCTCGTGTATGTGCAGCTGGGTAATTCCCACTGCTCCTGTGGACTATGCTGTTTCATATCTCTTTTAGCCTGAGCGTTCTCTTTCTCCATCAATCTGAGTGCTTATTCCTGAGTTCCTGCAGAATGTGGGATTTTTCTCACGCTGAGAGCCCTACAGCAGTTATTGTGAGGACTTGAGCAGTTATGAACAAAATGAGTGTCCCTATATACTGTAGCTTTCTCACAACCATGACAAAGTCTTTTAAGGTTGAATAGTGGAGACCTAATGTGACAGACAAGGGAGAAGATTTATAGACATGAGAATAAAGTGGTAGAGCAATCCAGAGACTGGAATTTTTTGCCCATAACCATGAACAATCACATATTATTTAAGCTATTGGTTTCAGGTGCTGTGTGCCTAAAGGACAGGATCTGAAGACCTAAGTGGTTATGTAAAGGGAACTTTAGCTTCATCTGGACAGCACTTAACCTGACAGATTAGCAAATAATTATATCCTCAATGAAACAAGGAAACAAGGAGTGTTGACTTAATCGGCGTGTTGGGACACAGGTTTTTTCTACAGTTCCTCAAGACTCTTACTGTTGTTTCAATTCGTTTCAATCCCTTTCCATGTATTATAAATGTGCATGATTTCCCCACTGTATGCAAACTGGATATTGAAGTGGCTTTTGTGGTTTATAGTGTACTTTAAAAAATCGATATGGTCTTGCGCATTGAGGACGGCCGTGCTGAGACAGCAGTTTGTAGAATGTGACATATTCAGAGCCTGAATTTGCTTTCATTGATACGGTTAGCCAAAAGACTGTCGAAACTCATTTCTGTTTTGAATGAGCTTTTCTCACTTTGGGATTTGATCCAGGGTGACCTCCATTCCACCAGTTTGACCCATCTGACATCTCAGTGCATATATGTGTGCATCTCAGTGCATCTCAGTGCATATATATCTTTACGCTATGTTGCCAGTAGTACAATGTTAGTAATATGGTTAGTTTGACTCTAATGTTCTCTTTAAAACATATATTAAAAGTATAAAATGTTAAAATGTTTAGATTTATGATTCTTTTATAACAGTTGTGATCCTTTAGCTCCTTTAATGTGTGGTGCATTTGTTATTTTTTACTGCTCTAAGAAACTTGACTAAACTGAGTGCTAATCTTGTACAAATCGCTAATTAGATGATCAGCTAGCAGGCTACTCATACTATCCCTTCATTTGCATTGTATCTATGTGCAATGCTTACCTTCCCAAAGAACATGTTCTTATGACTGTAACCTGCTAGTAGGAATTTTAATCAGAACCCTTCTATCACATACTAGTGTTTGTGGTACACCCATGGTATCTGACGTGTAATAACACTCTGTAAAGTCTTGAATTTCATGCGAGTTAATAGGCTGGTGACTAAGACCGGAGTAAGCCCCGGACTGGAGTAGTGATGGATCCAGGCGCGACACTATGTTAACCTTTTGGGCCACATGTGGGTGTTATCTGGTACATTTGGCCAAAATATGGCATGACTGAAAGAACTGGGCCAAATCTGGATCATATGTTTTGCCATACCTACAAAATTGGAGGGAATTTTCTCTTGGCTCACCACTGGCATTGCAATATATGGCCTAGATTAAAACACAAGGGTGTGGGCCACATGTGGCAAAGATATGGCATGCCATAGAAAGTGTGTGTTTGGTTAACTCTTGGAAAACCACATCTAGCCTGTAGCTGAGTGTGGGAAACATGCAGCAGTCCATACATCAGCCTACCACACTAATCTAGGGGGGAAAAATTGATGATTGTAATTTCTCACCCATCCAATTAGTAATTTCATTTCTAAAAACTATATTTAATTGTTTAAGTTGTTAAGGGGCAGGAATTGTTTCTGATACTTCAAAAATTCAAGGGAAAAAAAGCTTTTCACTCGCCTCACTGCACTGGAAGGAGACAGACGGGAACGTCAAACGACAAAAGGTCAATAAACTGTGGTAAGAAAGTTGTTAAACTGGTTATTACTACACATTAACCATATTTTCCCTGAGAAAAAATATTGTATGTATTGTTTTATGGTGCAGCTTAGCATGCCCACCCATTTCTGAGAAATAACTACAACATTTATTAATTTTTCTGGATGATAAAACTGCTTGGCTAGATTTTATTAGATTATATATACCTTTATTTTTTATGATAATTTTTTTTGTTTTATTGTACAGTTTATAGCTAAAAATACACTCAGAAATCTTGTCAAGGTATCTTGTGTTAGATAGCATTAATTACCCCTGATAACTTCACTGCAGTGACTGGAGTGTGCTAAAGCAACTGCAGTTCGCTCTGTCGAATATGTCTGTCGCTATTTCTGAGTTGTAAATTAGTGCCACTTAGTCATTTTCTTGACTGCCATCATGGATTGCTCATTCAATGTTAGTAAGCTTTCCTCTCAAAATGAATCGCCTCCTGATGTGATAAGTGAAGTATCAGTGACTCAGTACCATTTATACCTTGATATGCTATGATCTGTATTTATTGTTGTAGTGTTATTGTGCAAAATCTGCCAGGTTTATAAAGGATTAGTTCCACAGGATGCGTGTTTTTAGCAAAATGATTACATTTGGAATGATTTAATAGGGTGTGATGTATTATAGAATAACATTGTTAATATACTACTGATACGTTTGTTTTTGTCTTTTTTTAAACCCATGAGTTGGAGGAGGCAGCTGACTGCTGTTTAATTTAAGATCATTGCAGAGTACAACATTTGGCTACATAAGGACCAGAACTCATTAATATGAACATTCTGCATTTGGGCCAGATGTGGGCCATATCAACTTTTATAATATGGCTCCTTTCTGGTAAAGATGTCATTGCTCTGGCTGTACAGATGTGAGCCATATGAGATTTTCTGATTTTGGTTGACTCCTGGTAGTGACTGTGTTATAGAGTTTCTCTGGCTGTGCACATGTGGGCCAGAGGACAGCTGCTTATGTGGCCAAAGGTAATTTGCTGACTTGGTTCCTTTTCCCAAAATATAAGCAAATATGTAATTTAAACCACAGCGGCCCTGGCCAGGATGAAATGTTTCATGAAGATGAATTAATTAATAAATGAGTAATCCGCAAACCTGAGGTACCTGATTTGTGTCCAAAAACTTTACTACATTTGTTATGGCTTAGATAGGGTAGTTCCCTGCCAGCTGAATCAACAACCACTAGAAACTTAGTCCAAATGTCAGATTGGCCCAGCTTTTTTACTGTAGTATACCAACCAGAGCTGATAGCTTTCAGCACATCTGCCGGATTCATGCTGACAATGCATTGGATGGGATTTTTTTTAAACGCCTACCAAAACCAGACAAAATTAACAGCTAAGTGTTTTAGTTCATTTAGGGTAAAACTTTAAATGGTGTTTCACTGAACTTCATTGGAAATGTGCTATCTCTATTTGTCCTGCGAGCTTCATATCTGACTGCCTGCTCCCGCCAGCATGAGAGACTTTTGGGTTGGGTCCCGACATCCAGGCAAAGTAACTGAATCTAACACCTTCACTAGGCATCTCAAACATCTGCCTTTTACTTACTAAACACTTTCTCTTCTTCTTTTGAGGTAACACATAAAGACTTAATTTTCATTTTCTCCCCCAGGACAAGTGGAGCCAAAGAGTGTAGGCCAATTAATTAATGTAGTTTATTATTCACAGATCATTCTTCTCATCTGTCCAGCCTGCCAGCCTGAAGCTCAAGGCTTCAATTCATTACTGCAGTCTGTCTGCCCAAGCTGCGACTCAGAGGAGGGAGGCTTGAGACTTCACAATAAGGAATTCGTAGACTCCATGGAAAGCAATAAAAATATAGTCAGATGTTGCCCCGTTAAATAAGTCAAGCATTTTCTATGTTTTTCTTTTTTTCTAATGAGTTCCGTTTCTTCAGGCATGCACATCCTAATTTTGCAGAGTGACTCACCAAGTGCAGAGCTTAAATTACATTTATTAAGCCAATCACAAACATGATCATATGAGATCACCACACCACACTGCTTGAATCCATAGAAGCTTGCTTTAAAAGGCTCATTTTTTTGTATTTGCAGACCTTTTATCTTTTAAACTCGTCCATAAAGCTTCTGAAATGTGTATATAGCAGTATATGAGCTCGCTGTGTTTTTTTTCCAAAGCTTACTGCACAGCTGCTGAGAGCCAAACCAAACCATTACAAATGTTTAAGATCTTTAACACATCGATATTTATTGTGTAAAAATGACATATTTAAGCCCTATTTCCTGTGCAGAATGACTGAACAATTACATTAACGATGTGAGCTAATTGGCAATTAGAGCCCACTAGAGCCTGCCTTTTATTGTAAGGAGTCCCGCTGAGAGAAATTTAATTTGTGTTACTCGAATGCTAAAGTGTTTCTATAGTAGTCTGATTTCATCCTTTAATTTCAGTAATTACAGACCTTAACTAATAAAGTTAGTGGAGCATCTGTATGTACAGACAGCCGTACTTTTTGGTAACAAGAATGGCCCAATAGGCATCCATAATGAATATAGAAAGCCAACTTGAGCTTACAAAGGTATCACAAACTATTATCTTGAACTGAGAATTTTTAAATATTAGCTGCAACCTCTAAATCAGCCTACACCTCAACCCTAACTGTTTCCAGTTTCTCACATGAGATGAATGTTTAGATAGAAA
This sequence comes from Olivaichthys viedmensis, assembly GCA_028565825.1. Classification (NCBI taxonomy): domain Eukaryota; kingdom Metazoa; phylum Chordata; class Actinopteri; order Siluriformes; family Diplomystidae; genus Olivaichthys; species Olivaichthys viedmensis. The sequence continues at coordinate 21,920 of JAOUQW010019686.1, forward strand.
GATACTTCTAACACAACTGATGTTCCTCCATCCTCCAGACCATAACAATGTGAAGCTTTGTAGAACACAGACAGGGTTAAGGTTAGGAATAAGAATAGAGAGGTTATAGAGAGGTTATGTGACTTTATTCATAAGAAAGTCAAAACAGTTGAAACTGGGATTTTAAAGTAGTCAATTAAGCAGTTTTGTCTTTCTTCTTAAATACGGATATAAATTGCTTAAAGCCACAGTTTGCCAGAGATCTTTCATTTGGCTGATCAGCCTGAATAAAGCAAGTCAGATTTGGGAGCCATTTACATTTTGGCACATGCTAGCAAAATCCAGAGACTGGTACTTTAATGCATTAATGGTTATAGAGTCACTGAATGTGATGCATGGAAGAATTTAGAACATTTAAGAAATGACATGTAGCCACATGTCTCCAGTGTCATCAACACTGAAAAGAAAAAAAGGGCTACCTAAACAAGTGTCATGTCGGCCAACCCCGACAACACTGACACCAGAGGTCCCCGTCACCCCGTTTTGACACACCTGAGCTCAATCACTTCTGCATCACAGTAGCGGTTATATAGCCCAGAAACACACACACACACTGCAAAGTATTGCCTCACTATTATGGTTAGCAACTCTGAGTGTTTTTCTGGATTGATTTCTGGTTTCGACCCTTGCCCGTCTATTGGTTTACTCTCTTTGTTTAACCCTTCTGATACCGCTGCTACGCTGACTGACTTCCCGGATTTCGGATTATCTGCCTGACCCTCGACTACAAGCTTGAACGCTACTTTGTATGCTAATAAACTGCTATTGGATCCCACCTCTGGTTTCCACGTCGATTGTGACAGGTGCAATAGCACCAATGTGGCATTCACCAATGTGTTTGAACATTAGCTCTTCACTTCAGTTAAGCGCAAACGTCATCTCCTTCACAGATGAGTCTCTTGAAACATTGCCATTGAAAGAATAAAATGTGGGCCTCTGCTGTCAATGTCAAATCAAGCTTGTGCATTAAAGTAATGATATTTTTCTCCTGCCGTTCCCCATTTTAGCTGAAGCACTGACCCGTGACACAACTGAAAACTGTTGTGTCGTAATGTTGCGATATGAAAACGAAACTTTCTTGTTAGGCTTGGAAATAGGAAAACTGAAAATAGCCTCAATGAGTTTGTGAGCAGAAACTTCAGAACCAGAGACAGATGTCAGATGCAAACCAGTGGAGCATATCAAGTCGAGTGTGTGATCACGAATGTAGGTAGGAAAGGAACATGTTGTATTTGATTAAAACAGTCGAGCATAGACATAAATTCAGTTGACAATGAATAGTTTGTATCAACATAGATGTTAAAATCTTCTAGCACTATCACAGCAGGACACATGGAGCTGGCAAGAGTGAGCAGTTCACCAAGTTCCGACAAAAATGTATGGGTTGATTTGGGTGGGTGGTAGATTAACTGGAGAAGCAATGGGGTAGAACCAACCATTTTCAGTGCCATGTATTCAAATGACATCACATCATGGAAATTGCAGCGGCTAATATTAAGGGCATTATTATAAACAACAGCGAGTCCACCACATTTTCCCTTCAACCTGGGCCTCGCTAGATAGCTATACCCACAAGGTGTTAGCGGTAAAGTCAGATAAAAAGAACAGAGGAAGACGACGAGATGACCGGTCCAAGATATGAGTCCAAAGATCGTGAAGAGCCGAGCAAAAAATAAACAGTAAACGGTTACGGGAAAGGAAGCAGGATTAATACAGCTTTAAAAGAGCTCCTTTTACTTGTACCGGCTTGACCGACAGTGCTATGGACATATTTTAGATTGTGCACTTTTTTTAGATTTGTTCATTTAGGGACTAGTCTCAATCAAAACAATCTTCACATGCATGGCCAACTTGGCTAGCTAGGCCTACTGCTGAATAGCAACACAAACACATTAGGTCCCAGGCCTTCATTTTTTAAAAGCACTACATTTAATTTCATCTGTTATGTGTCCATATGTTCTACATTTCAGATATGTACATTAGATCTGATTAAATTCCTAACATATTTCATGTGAAATTTGTAATTTGTCAGATTCCTCAAAAACACACAAGTAAGAATGACTCAGAGTCAACAACATGTCTGTGATGTTCATACAGTTCTTCAAAGATCAGCTTTCTGTCTGCCTTTAACCTCCCAGGAATACTTTTCTTAGTACAAAACACTCTTTTTGTCGGTGGTAAAGTAAGCCTTTGCAACACCCTGCACTTTGAGATGAAGGAAAAAGGAGCAGAGATAGATGCTGCAGCCTCATGAGGAATTCAAGCAAAAGTCTCGCTCAAGCAAATCCAAATTACACAATCTCTCTTGCTGCCTCCCATGCGTTTATTTACCTGTTCCTACCTCTGTCTCCCAATTGGGCTTTTTGTTTCTGAAAGTAAAACAACAGAGCTTAAATCCTTGGCCCACAGCCAAGGGTAGAATGATACAAAACTGTGTATTGAAAGCTGTAGATAAGAACGTGTGAGCGTTTGTTTACTAGCTGCTGAGAAATCTTTTCAATTTGGCTAGAAATCTAATGAAATATAACAATTTCATGAATTGGCTTATGCAATTTCTATGCTAAAATAACCTTACACCTAGTAATCTAAACTGATCTGAAGGTGAAGATGTTTCACTTTTGCATGTGTTTGAAATCCGTTTGGGCGTTGCCGGAAAACTCCTACTTGCTAAAATCTGTTAAGGAAAATAGTAGAACAAGCCAACCCTCCGACAAATGAATACCAACTCTCTGTGGATGTGAAATTTTAAGGTGTTAAAATTATAAGGTATTAAAAGCTTCCTGCAATGGTGACTATGGTATTGCTTGTCACAAAGATTTGTATAACCTGAAATATTACAGATACAATCATTTGTAATTATTGGAAAAAACCTATTAAATATAATTAAACGTGCTCACCAAATACAATGGAATATATGACACAAGTACATTTATTTCACCTTGATTACCCCATAGGAATAATATATTAATATTAATATTAATAAGTGAAGCAAATATAAACAATGAAAATGCAATCTACTGCAATAGAATCTGAATATTCTGCCCCCCCAACACATAAACTATTTAAATCAAAAAGTTACACGACACGTAAGTAACATGGAAAAAAATAGGAATGCATGACATATGGCTTACATAGTTGAATTGGCTGAATACAGTAGGTTTAAACTAAATAAACAAACCGACTGTGTAAAAATCTGTGTAAGTAATATAACTATATATATAACTAAAACAGCAATGTGGATTTGCAGATGTTAGATGCAGATGATGGACCACAGCTTGTCGTCAGTCTTCGTGTTTAATAAATAATGTCTACATGTTAAAAAAAGAAAAGAAAAAAGGGCAAAGATTTCAATTGCAATATAGAGCAACTTATAAGGCCACACACACAAATACTCGTACTCACCTTCATAGGTGGTGCAGATGAAGTTGAGTTTGGGGCTGTCAGGCAGGCTGATCCACTGCTGCTCTCCTTTAGACTGCACTGCTCCAGTTCTCTCCTCATGGTTTCAGTCTTTTATCAATCAATCAAATAAATAACAGCTTACATGCACATAGATGCAACTTATGCAAACAAGTTCCATATAGAATAGAATACTCCTTTATTGTCACATATACAAGTACAGTGCAGTGAAATTCATTCTTTGCATATCCCAGCATGTTGGTGAGCTGGGGTCAGAGCGAAGGGTCAGCCATGATACAGCGCCCCTGGAGCAGGGAGGGTTAAGGGCCTTGCTCAAGGGC
>JAOUQW010019687.1:0-11924 GCA_028565825.1 Olivaichthys viedmensis
TTTCTGTAAAGCTGCTTTGTGATAATGTCCATTGTTAAAAGCGCTATACAAATAAAATTGAATTGAATTGAATTGAATTAAATGCACCTAATTACACATACTACACAAAGGGCAGAAACACAACATTGACTGAAACGTTCACATTTAGTGTGTGTGGGATGTGAGGTATTGAGTTTAGTGTGAAGGAGGATTCACGTATGTGCAAAAATAAGCAAAACATTGGGTGGTGTTTTGCATGTGGGTAATTATGGTTTAATGAGATTCTGATGAACTGGGGGCAGGAGAGCACGCTTGATGGAGGCATTGTGGTGTCTGATAGAAGTGGGGCAGAAAAAATACCCAATTTTTCTGAATGTTTTCCAAAACTGCTACCATCCTCTTCTCCGTCACTGACTCCAGTGAACTGAACTGTTGGTCAGATAGATTTGGTATTATAGCAATTCTTTTTAGTATTGTTAATGACAGGCAGGCTGTAATAATTTTCAAGATGGCAGCGCGTGTACAACGCGAGGCTCTGCGTCTTCAGGGCTGACAGGCCCAAACAGCCCTTCCCACGTGCATCAAGACAACCACCATCAAAACTTGCCTAGCCTCCACACTGAATCCCCATCATTTTGCTTACCGCACAAACAGGTCAATGGAGGATGACATCTCCATGGCACTACACTCTGCCCTGACCCACCTGAACAACAACAAATATGTGAGGCTGCAATTAATTGATTTTAGTTCAGCATTTAATACCGTCATCTTCTCCAAGCTGGTCACCAAGCTCAGTGACCTTGGCATCAGAACCTTTATGTGTAATTGGATTTTGGACTTCCTGATCAACAGACCTCAGTCTGTCAGGTTAGATTACCACACCTCCTCCAATCAACTGCTAAAACTGTATATACTGATTACTTATAATGTTATTATTTATCTTCATATTACTATAATTCACTTATTCATTATACTTATACTGTGTATTTGTTGTTTATAATGTACAGTACATTTCGACCACCACATCACCACTTTGTATTGTATATATCCATTACTAACTGTACATATTCATCCTAATTATACTATATTTACACTATCTGCAATTTGTATATCAATCTATCTGCTTATCTTGCACTGTGGTACTTTGCACTTTATTGTAGATGCTAAACCTATTTTCATTGCCCTGTACTTGTACTCTGTGCAATGACAATAAAGTTATTTCCATCCATCCATCCATCTATCCAGCTATCCATCCATCTAAAATGAACAAATGGAACATAGTTATCTAAGGGGCACAGACAAAAGGTGGGAGGAAAAGCAAAAAGTTTGTTGCTACATTCCCAAAGGTAAATTATTAGAAAAAAGGGTTCTTTAAGGGTTATTTGGATGTTAACAGTTCTAGCTCTCTAAAGGGTTCTAGCTTCTACATAGATCATTTAAAGGTTCCCCCAGACTGACAGCCCAAAGAATCTTTAGGGTGCTAGATGGAACCTTTTTGTTCTAAGACTCTAACTTAATTTTTCCAGACAGAACAGACTCCTTGTGTGGTCCTTGTTGAAATCATACACTTAACCTTGTTATCAGTGATGGTTATCTGTGACATCTATTGGCTTTTTTGGGCTGTTACAGTGAATTTACATCCTGTTAAATTCCTCATTGCGAATTTAGGGTTAATGGCCTTAAATCTGTGAGGTACCAAGTGCCCAAACATGGCCTTTCATGACATTTTTCCAGATAAACAGTCAGCAAAATCTTGGAGAGCCATATACTTTCTATTGAGACACTATAAAAAGAAACCAGGCCTCGCCTCTGCCAAACCAGATGACAGGGAGATAACAGAAATGCTTGACGTGTGAGCTGGCCAGAGGTGTGTCACCGAAGAACAGCTACATGGTTTCAGTTTGAAACCATGTCAATTTTCCATGTCAATTTTCAGACAAAGGGGAGTATTGCTCCTAAGGCTACTTTCACAAACCTTATTGCTATAAGTTCCAATTTTTTTTGCCTTTCTGCCTTGGTGGTTCATATTAATGTTTTTACGTGTGTTTTTTCCACTGTACATTCAAAAATAAGAACCTGGCCAAAGTGGAGCCAAAGGAACATGGGATTTGAGCTTCAAGTTTTTTTTTCCCACCAACTGGAACAGTCATAATGACGACAGTGATTTGGCTGCAGCTTTTCAGCTGACCAGGGCCAGACGTAGAGCTTTCGCAGCCTGCAGTAATGTGTGCACGTGCAGTGAAGTGTGATGTAAAACAAAACAAAAAACATACGAATACCAATCTGCCCGTTCTCATAATGGTCACACGGCTACATATTGGATGTGTAGGTGATCCAGGACTACATATAAAAGTGGCTCAGACCTGAAAAGGTTACATTTATATAGTATATGGAAATTTCCTTTGAGGTGTACAAATTTCTCTACTACCATAACATGAGATGCACAAAGCAAGAAAAGTAATAGCTCTCAGATTCTTCTTGGACCAGTGGCTTCGGGTAACAAAAGTTTCTCTTCTCTGTCAACACTAGCTGTTCTCTCCATTGAGCAAGGCTCTCAAGGTCTCAAATTTTATTCAGTGTTGCCCATCTAGACCTGGCCTGTCATTCTATAGGCATCTAGCAACCACAACAAATCTACTAAAAAAATAAAATCACCTTATGCAAAGGTACGTATATTAGGAAAGTTTCATTGCTGCAAAGTTTTGCACATTGTTGTTCATTTTTTGTGAGATTTTTTATTGTATTCTTATGTTATCATTTTATGTTCTATTTTTATGTGATTCGTTTTAAATGGTTCAATTGTGTGTATTATTTAAATAAAAATTATCTGTACTATCAATGCAATCAATGTGTAGTGTCTTACTGTTTTTACATATATTTAAAGCATTTTTATAACAAACACAATGCAAAACAACAATATTTTGTTATTTAGAGGGTAGAATAAGATTTCATTAAACAATTTAAGTGCTGGATGGGCAGAGGCAATCAATCATAGATCATAATATTGCTAACTTTGGCTGATTTTGATAACACTGGCAATGCTACTAAACAAAGAGCTGTTTGGGAGACGAAAGCTCTTATCGGTGAGCTCAGCCAATTGATATTATTCACTGAACAGATCTGGAATTCACATCACGACGCAGGAGAGTGGGAGAGAAACAGAAACAGAGAGATACAAGTATTGTAGTTTATGTTAGATTATATTTTTCATTTAACTGTGTCTCCAGAAGCCAGGCAGCCCCACCACTGAGCAGCAGAAAACTGACCAAGTGAGTGAGGAAGCTAAGGGTAAACCAAGGGTTGAAAGGGGCCCCATTCCTGTATTTGCCCAGAGCCCCAAAATAATGAAATCTGCCCCTGCATGTAATATTTGGAAACATGAGAGGACCATTTTGTCCATGTACATCAAATTTCTGACTACTCTGATATTCACTTGTTGCTCGAGTCTTCAATAATTAATGAGAAGATTCACAAAATAAATAAATAAATAAATAAATAAATCAAGCAAGGTCATACATCATGATGTTGCCTAATATATACCTTTTAACGAGGTAATTAGCAAAATGTTGCTTTTTCTTCAGTAAGGTTTAACCATGACTAATGTCTGTGAAAAAGTGAAACATAAAGTGAAGGACAAGGAGGCAAAGAAATGTCCAATATCAGAAGAAGTTCATCAATCATTATTCAGCGAAACAAAAAGGTGGAGGATACAAATAGGTGTCAATGACCACCTGGAAGTCACACGTAGGATCCCAAGTGCAGTTCTTTATTAAATACAGGGATGTTCAAGCTCGTATTCAAGAAACAGGCAAAATGGTCAAAATCCAGTAAATCAGTCCCAGAGGCAAACAAATCCAAAGGGCAGGGCAGAAAACACTAGTCAAAAACCAGAAACGGCTCGTAACCAGATATCCAAACCAAATAAACACTCAGCCTGCAGAGAAACATGTAAACAGCAAGACTTTGCAAAGAATGAACTGAAAACCAGAGTTTTTGAACACTGAGGCTAATGAGGAAGGGATGAGTGTCAGGTGAGTGCAATGAAAGTCAATATTCTGGTGATGGGGACCTCTGGTGGTGTGGAGTGGAGATGTCCATGGTGGCAGTGTTGGGAGTGACTGACAATAGGCATGTGCTTATATTAAATTTCATATCACAATAATTGTCCATTTTATCAAAGTTTACAACTATTATGAATGAAACAAAATGACTACACGTTAAGCTGTTCTCACTGGACAGCATTTTAACCTTAAACAAAGCTCGGCTGCTAAAGTTCACATCGATGAACTCAACGCAAAGCGCAATTAACCGCTGCTGGAAGCAAATTACTTTTTCGTATCCCGCAACCTTTCCCATTCGAGTAAATTGGCTTTCGTTTATTTTTTTAGCATTCGGCTGTTAATGAGTTTTTTGATTACCATGATTGTCAACACTACTGTTATGTTAACTGAGGGCAATCCAAGAATCATAGCCAGTGTCCATAACTGGAGCTAAAACACAAACAGAGAGTGTGAGTACTAGCAAATCCATGATCAAAATACACAGCAACAGCCACAGGTCAAAACCTAAGAACTCTATAAATGAAAAACCGGGAATTAGGAACAAACAGGAAGCCACAAGGAACAGGAATTATAAACTACATCTCAGAATTGCAGTAAACATACACCACAAAGATAAAGGGCATATAGAAGAACCAATCACCAGAGAGAGAGAGTTAATGAGACTAGGAAGCTGTGACTAAATATGGAAATTGAGAAACAAGGAACAGGTGCAACCAATCAACGGAAAGAATGAGGGTTAATCAGAGCAGGAAACAGTGGCCATAAAACCAAAAGACAATAAAGCCAGAAGGTGAGATGAGTGAGCAGGGGTAGAATCAAGGGACAGATAGTTGTTGCCAATTCCTATCCACTAGTTAGTTCTCCCCCAAGGTATGACAACAAACAAACAAACAAACAAACAAACAAACGAGGGAGGGCGGGCAAAGCCTAACGCTGCATCTTTTTGAACTTCTGCTCATGCAACATCATAGGGCAGCTGAACAGACTTGGAGGAAAGCACCAACTGCCCTATTCTGTATACATGAGCTCACAGACACCCACAATTTGCTAGTGTTGTTCTAACTAGAAAGCAGGGCCAATTATGCTCTCTTGGACTTCTGGCCACGGGTGTCTATGGCATCGCTGGGATTCAAACTCACAATCTCCTGAAGATAGGGCAAACGCTTTACCAGTTGCGTCACTCAGACGCCCCAAAAGATATTTTAACAATATTTTAGAGGGATAAATTATAGTGATGTTGTGCATGTTAAATAGTGCATGTATTATCGACATGTGCCTCGACCCAAACAAGTCTTATCCTTGACTAACTGGCAGCACAGTGAAGATAACATATACTAGCTTTATAATCTGTCATATTGCATAATACTTTGGGGATTATTCTGTATTGACACAAAGGACGAAGGTTCACATTTTTTTCTGTGTTTAAATAAGTCTCTTATTTATCTTTAAACTCATGCTGGTCATGTGTTGCATGCATGATTTACCACAAATTGCATAATGTTACATACTGCAAGAATCAATTAATGAACATGTGCTAAATCAGGCCCGAGTCCATTCATCATTTATAGGAGCCATCCGTCTGTTTCTGCTAGCTTTACTGTAATGTAACGATAACACAGATGGCAAGAACTGATCATTGCTTCTAATCTAGGGTCAGCATCTCCTATTTAGCTGGCCTTAAAAACTGGTCTTAACACAGCTGCAAAGGGTAAAATCCTCCTCAATCAGTAAAATCACCCTTGTAAACCCTCAGACTTGAGTTTCCTTGAGAAGTGTTTGCTCTCCTGGGTCAGGTAGGATATGAAGCCCCAGTGGTTCTGATTAATAGTTTTCATTTCATAACCTTGTTACTTGCGTCTCTAATCAAATCCAGATTGGGTGTCTGGAGGAGGAGAAGGTGTGACCCTAGCGCTCGGAAACATCTGTCGAGGCTCTGATACTGACAGGGAGAGCTGTCATGGAGAATTTACCCCGAGGAGAAAGAAAGGGAACAGCAGCTACAGCAGACGAGGAAGCGCAAATCAGTGGTGACATGAGGACATAGCTCTTCTATAGGGAGAGAAAACACAGTCTAGGTGAGTCATGATTGGACATTTATATAAATTCATACAAGCCAAGTTGTATGTAAAGTTATTAGCGGTTAAGGTGAGCGGTGGGGTTAGCTGTAGTTTTTCCTTACAGCTTCATTTGTATATGAACTCTTCCTGTTTACAGCCTGTTTTCTCCAGCTCCTGGCCCAGCTCCGCTTTGTCCACACCCCCGATCATTGTTTGCACCTGTATATTTCCTGTCTCATCCGTTTCCTTGTAATTAGTCTAATTAAGTCTTGTTTATCTGTGTATATGTACCCTTTTGTTTCTAGTGTTTCTTGCATTCGAAATCTTGCATGTTTCTGGGTGTAATTCTGAGCTGTTATCTTGAATCTCGTTTCCTTGCTTTGTGTTTCTTGGTAACATTGTACTTAGTCTAGCTGTAGTATTCTGGTATTTCCAGGTTTTTAACTTTACCTGCCATTTTGGATTTTGACAATGTATTTGCCTTCTTTAACTGTACTTTGACCCCTTCCATTGATTGTGACAATGTTTTTCAGACACATTTGAACAAAAGGACTTTGCATATTGTCGCTGTCCAATGAAAAACATGTATCTCCACTTTTTTGCGTTTTTTACTTTTTTTCATATATGGAATATGGGAAAAAACCTCTATCTACTCATAGCAGTTGACATCTAAATGACGAATGAAAAGTTGACAAATCACACCTCAAATTTTGGATTTATTGTGTATGATACTCTCTATAAAAAAGTGTTATTTTGTGTCCCTGAAAAATTAGAATTTTGGAGATACATGCTTTTCATTGGACAGCAACGATATATACAGTGGGGTCCAAAAGACTGAGACCTCACTGAAAAATCTGAGATTTTTTTCATTGCCACTGTATGGTTCTCTAAAACACTTTGCTGAAACTGGATCAGTTGTATCCAAAGCACGATCAGGCACAGACCAAAAGTAAGCACACCATCAGAAGACCAATACATAAAGCTTTGTTAACTGAGGGAGAGAACAGCAACTTCATCACAGATACAGAATGTGCTGAATAAAGAACGAGAGACTCCAATCAGCAGAAGTAGTGTCAAAAGAAGGCTAGCTAGTAGTGGTCTCAAAGGACGAGCAGCATCTCTAAAGCACTTCTCAGGAAGGGAAACAAGGCTAAACACTTGGCATGGGCTAAGACACACCAGAATTTCACAGTGGATCACTGGAAAAAAAAGTCCTATTTACTGATGAATCCAAATTTGAGATTTATGGCAGTAACAGAAGGGTTTATGTAAGGAGACGATCTATCAAAATCCAGATATACTTGTGATACAAATGGCTTGGAATCCAATAAAAATTCTCACTCTCATTCATTAGACCTTGCATATGATTGGGTTGAAGTGGGATTTTCTCAGCAAACCAATGACATGTGAACTGAGTCTCAGCTTATAGTCCAGTTAACTCTTTTAACACTCATGCAAGCTATTTATAGAATGGCACAAGGCACGACCCACTTTTTTTTTCTAACCCTGTGGTCAGAAATTGGCAAAAATATGAAAAATAACTAAATTTTTCCGAACTGGAAAACTTTAACACTTGATGATTTGAACTGTAGCTAGATTTGTGGTCTGAGTCTAATCCAACAAACAATTCTCAACCAACCGATGTGATTATGTGTACACGTGTAAATTGGAGTGGACTCTCCGCGTAGCTACAGGGTCCATTTCCCATTCGCATTGTTTCCAGCGATGCTGACACAGATGTTTTATAGCTCTAGAGGAAACGTGTGCCTGCGGAAACTATTGCTTCAGCCTATTGCTTCAGCCTGCTACTATTGGAAAATAAATATTTAATTTGGCCTAAACGGATTGCCCGGTTGCAGAATGACTTTAAAGCAGTAAGCAGCTTTCCAGAGAGGTTCCTTGCAAATATGGCTTCTGTCGGCTTGATCATTCTGACTTTTTTAAAGTGTAAACTAATCTGGTTACCAACCAGATTAATGAGATGTGGTCTGTCAAGACCTATAATATGACATGTCTTAGAGCTCTGAATGGCTGTCTGAACCTGATGAGCCCCTACCTTATTTTTTCTCCCCACTTTTATTACCTTAAACACGTTTTTAGAGCTAGAGTCGGTACTGTGGTTTACACTGTCACGTGTGCAGGAGAATGGTCCTGCTAGGTGAAGCAGCGGCTCAATTCAGGCGAGAATTTAATGCAACCGGAAGAAAAGTCAAGTGTTTATAAATCATTTGACTTGGTACACAAGGTGGATTTTGGTAGATTATAAATTTTTATTCTGTTTACTGTTAATCTGATAATGGCTGTCAATTGGTATGTTTACATGCAGCCTAATAATCAGTTTATAATCTGACTGATCGCTTAATCTGAATAAAAAACCTTCATGTGTACACCAAAATTAGAATAGACTACACCTTGAGGTCAATCTGAATGAAATTTCATGTTACAAATTTAGGATGGGATTGGGCTTTTAAGTAACATTTTAAAGGTCAGTAAGGACATTTGGAGGATGTTTTGCTGAGACTGACTTCATTTAAGATTTGTTAAAAACACAAGCAAGGAGATTGAACACCCGACTAACATGCTAAATTAACGCTGGCTACTTGTTACACTCTGACAGGTCTCCCATGCTTGTTTTTATGGTAACGTTGTGCAGCTCCTCACATTCCCATACGTTAGGTTCAGATTACATGTAACGTGCATGTAAATAGAGACTTCCTGCAGATTGGCAAGTTTAGGGTGAATATATACTTTTGGAACCTGCAATCTGGAATTTGGATTGACAAAATCTTTGCATGCAAACACAGACATTGCTACAAGACACAAGGTAATACCCACAATGCACCGTTAGTCATCCGTCATTTTTTAATCACAAAATCACTCTTTCTGAATACCACGCTTGAATTTTTTATTATGGCAGACCACCCTTAAACTAATTCCAGTGCGACATACGTCAGTACCACATCAGTTTCACTACTGCATTGAGAATTGTCTGCTATCCAAATAAAATCTGGTCAACAGCAGCCCTATGGTCAGAAACTGACTGTTGATTTTATTCGGTGCGTAGTGGTCAGGTTTGGACAATTTTTTCGGGCTATGGTCAGATTTGGATTCTGTAGGTCAGATCGAGTGCCGGCAGAATGTTCTCAGGCTCTGGGAAGGTTTCATTTAAAATTCCAGGCCCATTTAAAGCTCTAAAATATATCTCAGCAAATCTGCAAGTATATACAGATGGAGACTTGCAAGACAAATTGTCGTAGCACAACACAATATGTTACATAACATGAGAAGCTATCAAGTCTTACGGTAAGGAAAAAAAGTCAAGGGTTTTCCATCTGTGCGCACAAATGCTTACTAGGGCACAGATCAAAAAGACTATTAGATGAGAAACATGAAGAGAGGGCTGGGAGTTTACGCAGTAATGGGTCAAAAATTATAGAGAGATTATCCATGCTGACGCCACATGAAAAGATCTCTGTTTATAAACAGTCTGCCATGTTTTTTTAATTAACTAAGGCATCATATATAATTTATTGACCTAAATTTCTAAAAATTTCTCTTCACCCAGGGGATACATGAAAATGTTCCTTATTTACAATTGCAATTTCAAATTTTTTAACCTAACAAGAAACAAATTGCAAGGCCTGCATAATTAACACCACTGATGCATGAGTGTATAAATAAGCAGATGCATATCCACCATACAAAGGAAGGCTGACAAGTCATTAGTACCAATTGTCCCCAACACATCCTTTGGTCGATAAAACTTCCACAGGCAACAGTTTTATAGGGAAAGCAAGTGAGGATGCCATTTAGGAACACATTTCCCTCTCATGCCAATCTGTCCTCTTTATAGCCTGCATAATGAAATTATCCCCCTGGGCAATGCTAGAGAATTAGTATTAATATGTCCACTTATCATTGTTCATCCCTGTGCCAAAAGAAAATCTCGCACTTCAATGCAGAATCTGTTCATATTGCTTATTTGTGATGTTATATGAAGGATCGACACATATCTATGTTTTAAATTCAAATTCAAATAATGTAGTAGTTTGGGTTGAAGATAAAAATACTACAACCTCTAAAGAGACAGCTTTATCTAATGAACTAAAGGTCAGTCAGGTAACAGGGGCAGGGAGATGTGTTATCCCATGTAATGTTATATAGGGCCCCTACGGTACAGTATATCCCCATGTAATGTCATGTTATATAGGACCACTATGGTAATATCCCAATGTCATTTCATGTTATACAATGCGCCCTGTTATATTCCCATGTTATGTTATGTTATAAAATGTCTCCATTATATCCCCATGTTATGTCATGTTATACAATGTCCCCATATTATATGCCCATGTTATGTCACATTATAAAGAGCCCCCTTGTTATATCCTCATAGTATATCATGTTATATAAGGCCCCATGTTGCAGCCTTGTCCTGTCAACTTCTGTTGGCTTTAAAAGAAATATACAATTCAAATGGGCAAGTATCAAAATGCTAAATGTAGTTACATTTAAATGCTTAAAGACATGCTACAGGATATAAACCATTTTAATACCCATAACCAACATATCTTTTTAAACCGCTGCTTTTCTGTTAACGTTGTTCTTCGGCTGTGTAACAGATAGGACAGTATTTCATTACAATGCACATTACATGTTCAATGCGAGGGCAACCCTACTAACTGCCACATATCCTGTAATTATTCTCTAGTGGTGCAATCTGGAAGCAGCCGTGTCTACAGAACATCCTCTTGACCAACTGGAAATTTATGCAGCACAATTATTGCGCTTATGTAAAGCTCTACATTATGCTAATGCTATTTTAGTACAGTGGCAACCGTCATCAAGCAGCTACAAAAGCATGGCCAATCACTCTGGAGTGGACGGGCTCTTCATACTCGTCTAGGTTGTGACAATGTGTTGATTGACAAGCTACTGAGTGAGACAAGCGCTAATGTGAAAGTTAAGTCTCATTGAAAAAAGCAATGTAATGTGCTTATGAGAGGCAGGATTAAAAAGCGAAACCTAACTGGATGAGAAACGTTACTCCTTTATATCAGTTCAGTTCAGAGTAACATGGTGTTTTTCCCTCTTGTTTAACATGAAATGTGCATATCCATAAACATGGACATTCAAAATCCCACACAACCCACTGCCATTTAAACATCCAGTCCTGGATTACCAGACTAAAACAGCTTCTACACAAGTCACTGGGCTGTGAATGCTAATCTCTAATCTGTCTCAATGTCTCAATCTATATTGCTGCTGTATGTCAAATCGGTCAAGTCAAGCACAAAGATCATTTTACTGGGCTTTACAAGACCTTAACAATTGACTCCTGCCAGCCTTAGCGCCTTCATAAAGATGAGAAAAACCTGATGAAAAAATGAAACCTTTCAATGGCAGGAGACCCTCCAGGTAGGCTGGGCTGCAGTAGATGACAAATGCATGGATAAACAAAAGCAATTGCAATCAATCTATATAGTTGCAATCTATATAGAATTATGGATCAGCACTATACAATAAAGGAGGAGAAAAGTCTATGCCCATGGTGGAACCACAAACAGTTTACAAATCTATGGCAGATCCTTGCTCATAATTAACAATGCACCAAAGAACACTTCCAATGGTCCTATGGTAAATTATCGAGAGGTATTTTTTCAAAAAATACCTGAAAAAGTACACACACTGCTGTGCTTTCTTCATGATTTCACTGGTGTTTGCTGTTCAGCTCAAATTATTAGAGATTTGTAGTATCAGGAACCTAACACATTGAAATCATGAAGAAAGCACAGCAGTGTGTGTACTTTTTCAGGTATTTTTTGAA
>JAOUQW010019698.1:0-11924 GCA_028565825.1 Olivaichthys viedmensis
TGTTTTACAGCTTTCTACAAATGATCTGAAAGCTGAAGTGCAGAAACACTAGAATCATATTACAATCATTTTATAGATGGATCTGAAACTAAATAAAGTTTACGTATATCACTGACAACATCGATTCCTAACTTTTGAACGCTAGTGTATATGATGATACAGACAACATCCAGGCATTCAGTAATTAGCAATATGGTATTTAGCATTATTTAACCAGTTTAAGCTCGAGCCCTGTTCTTAAAACATCGCTGAACAAAACCAACATACGAGCATGTACACCAGATTTACTAATCGTAATAATTCCAAAACGGAATTATTATATGGCTCTCACTTTGCTATTTGGCATTCTCAAATTAATAAAATTGTGCCTACATTTTGGTAAATTTTGATTTAAGTATGTGTAGTTCAGTCTCCGTTATGGACAGACCCATATGAACATCTTCTTACATAAATGCCAATGGAAGGCGATGGAAGGCAATTTGTCTAAGTGTGTCTCAATATGCTGTAACATGTCCCCATGCCAAAGTACACTTTAATTAAAAATCTCTATCCATAGTGGAGACTTATGAACTCCACCTACTTCAACTGAGCTGTAATCTGCTTGTTCTGCTTATCCATTAAATCGTGTTTTCTTTAGTTTACTTCAGACGGAAACAGAAATTAACCAAAAACGTGGACACAAATTAATTAATTCAAGAACTCCTTGAGTATGAGGATTATATTGGGATAGGGATTATCCACATAAACTTGAAAGTATAAATGTACCAGAGATTTAAATCCGATCATCGTTCAAAACCCCTTCAGGAGGATCTGAGACACATTTTAGCCTCATGTTTTACAAGTGTAAATGCATCCATCTCTCCAAAACACATTTAACCACCAAAAAACCTTCCCAATAGGTGACGCACGGCTCCATGAACGCTGAAGTTACCGCCTTTAAAAACGTTAGCGAGATTAAAAACGGCATGAAACATCAAGATTTTTGATGCGGCAACCATCTTATTCATAAAACACCTAAAAACTAGGAACAACACAGGAAGTTGGTGTTCGAAGGTAATGAGCTGATTTGTATATTAACACGTAATACACCAATCAGGATTTTAATCTGGCTAAAACCGGAGATGCATTTTGACTACAAGTGTAAATGCATGTGGTTAAAATCTGATCAGGATCCAATCCAGATACAAGACGCATGAAACCAGCAGGTAGAAACAAGGGTCAGTGTTAACATTTGAATGAAATATATTCCATGACAATAATAAAACAGAATGAAGTAAATGTGATGCGAGCAGGTTGCCGATGTGTTTTTATAAATAATGCATTTTTCAATAAAACTGAGAAAAATGTTGTATTCGTTTTTGATGAACTGATGAAATGAAAACAGTTCTTGGTAGTTGACTCAGACATTTGGACCCGTGTGTGTATATAACAAATGTTAAGTGGAATCAAAAGTCAGGATCGATCCACGTCTTCCAGAAAACCATAAAAATCCAGTCTGCTCATCGCTACAGGAGGTAACAGGATGAAACTGCAGGAGGCAAATGCAGGAGGATCCCTGCAGGAGGTGATGGAGGATGTCAGCGGATGAGATGTTTAAACAACGCGAGCAAGCAAGAGAGAGAGAGAGAGAAATGAAGAGAGAGAAATGAAGAGAGAGAGAGAGAGAGAGAGAGAGAGAGAGAGAGATTGTGAAGGGAAGAAAATAAAAAAAACATCTGACTCTTTGCTAGTGGCGCATAGACGCCCAAACAGGAAGGGAGTGTGCAGGAAAACCAATTGCCTCGTAGCACATCCTTCAACACCCCCCACAGACACACACACACACACACACACATAGCTTGGCCATTAGAGTCCAGTAAAGTGGAGCTGGATATGACAGACATGGTGCAGTTCTACAGACAGTGACACTGGACACATCTGTACTAATTAGCACATGTGCTTCAGCAACGACAGGCAAATGGGAGCAGCTCTTTTCCCAACATGTGTTTAAAATTCACGAGAATTCACACGTGTGTGTAGCGATATTAGCGGTTGTAGCTTTTCTTAGCGCAATTTAATCATACCACATCCGATAAACTCACTTTTGCTCAGTAAGTGAGCACTTACGTCATCTGGGAATAACCATAATTACCGCTTTCCGACTGGGAAAACCGAGTGGGAATTCTCTGACCAAAAGTAAACACAAACAAGCTGTGCATCCAAGGAAAATAAAAATGTTTGTTTATATTATTTTGTTATTTTGTAAAGGTGTTAGCGCTTTACTCTGCCAGCTAGTCAACATGCTAGCTATTTAGCACAATAGCTAATTAGCAAGCGGATATAGCACAGTCAAA
Organism: Olivaichthys viedmensis; assembly: GCA_028565825.1. NCBI lineage: Eukaryota > Metazoa > Chordata > Actinopteri > Siluriformes > Diplomystidae > Olivaichthys > Olivaichthys viedmensis. Next base: position 2,334 of record JAOUQW010019698.1, read on the forward strand.
GTGAAAGAGCAAAAGAAGTTGCTCTTGCTAGTGTATAATCCAGTGTTCAGTTCCCTTTCACGACACAGATCATACAAACTTCTGAGGCATGAGATGAATTAACACTAATCCAGCAACACAGGGTAGAACTTTAGGAACTGAGGAAACAAGGCAATATGGCTAATGCTGGGGTTAGACTATAGCCCTATTAAGACTGGATTAGTTTTACATGGAGAGGTGATGTAATGTAATTATTATCAGTATATTTCTGGGATTTTAGTCCCATCCAAATCAGTCATGTCAGTATTTTTTTACATACTGTGCATTCCCTCGTCTGGAAAGATTACACCGTCTTTTACTCTTATATAAAAGGAGCTGCAGAAATAACCCCAGGTAATAATATATATCTCATCTGAACTGACATGATGGTAAAGATTCAGTCATATCCTGTGAGAAAAGTGTTTTTTGTGCTTTATCTTCAGTGTAGAGACACTCCAGGAAGCTCTTTTCTGTCACCTCCCGCCAAAATCAAACTTGTGACGCTTCTGTGGGCTTTAGGTGAGTTATTGAGTTTCTAGGACAAATTTTGCCAATAAACCTAATAATGATCAGGAGCAACGAGTAGTTATAGTAAAGGTCAAAGCAATCAGTTTGCATTAAAGATGAGGTGTACGTAGTATACATGCAACTTTTAGTGTGATGACCATGCGTACATCGTGAAGACACTCCCATCTCATTTAAACAGATATCACTTATTCTGTGCAAATCGGTCATAATTTCTGCAGACGCCCTCTGGCAACATTACTAAATGTTTTATATAAATTTAGTCTTAGATGTTTATTTGATGTCTTCTGCATTAGTGGGTCATTAGAAAATAGAAAATTTTACATTTCCAAACATTCATTTTACAAAAAAATTTATGTTACAGAGAAATGTGTGTAAGTGATTAAAGAAAGTAAGATATTCAGTACTAGAGCACTTTTTAGATAATAACAGAATCAAGGCTGTTCTGGGTGAGCAAGTTCTGCAGCCAAAGTTCTGCAGAAGAACCAAGATTCTTGGAACAACCTACCAGCCGATTTCCTTATAAAACTTCACGACAGTGTACCTAAGAGCATTGATGCCGTTTTAAAGGCAAAGTCTGTGAAACACCAACACACTGATTTTAGTTTTTTACTGTTTACTGCTTTTTATAGGAGATTTTTATATTCAAGAACCAAGTCTGAAAAGTACTTATAAGTTTTAAACTCTTAACAATTTATAAATAGACTGGGTGATACCCACAAGCAATAAGTAGTCTACCCAGCTAGTAATATACGGCTACAAACCTAGCCACATTTTCTCAGCTGGTTGGTTTAAGACTTCAAAAATTGCAGCCGTGCTTATTGTCTGTGTGGTTGTGATAACTCGTTAAGTTCACGTTGTACAGGCTTGTGCTCCTTACACAACTCTCCATCATGGATCTCCAATATGGCCATAAATGCCTGTCTGTCTAATTACGTCCTGTATTTATATTTTCGTGCTCTCAATTTTTATTGGCTATTGACTATAGAGTCAGGGTGAAAAAATGAAATGTTTGTGTGATGAGTCCAGCTCGGACTGTAGGGACAGAGAACTCAGGAGGCAAGCTTGGGGAGAATGCAGCTGATTTATTTTGTCTCTTTTTTTTCATTTTCAGGGCACTTTTCAGCGTAATGGGGCCTCGCCCCAGCCCCGGCGGCCGTGGGTGATCCCACCTGTGGGGAGAGAACAGGGGAATAGGAGGGGAAGGCGGGGCTGGAGAGAGAAGATGGGGAAAAAGAAAGCAAAGGGCTGCCTGCCCCGGAACACGCCGCCATGTGGCCCTCTGCAAATTGGATGCCCTCGTCGGCGTCCCGTACCTCAGCGCACAGCTACCTACGACCAGCATCCCGGAGTTGTTGGGTGAAGACGAAGGGTCGGTCAGACTCCTCGAGCGTCAGGGTCCGGAAGCGACCAACCCGCTCCAGGATCGTGTGCTTCAGGTTGACGTAGTCAAGCTACGCCTGGGCTGGGAGCTGCAGGGCCACGAGCTGGGCTTCCCTGGATAGGAGGGGGAGGAGGTGGAGAGCCCACTCGTCCGCAGGCCAGTCCCAAGCCTCGGCCGCGTGCTCGAACAGCTCAACGAAGGCCTCCGGGTCATCCAACGGGGACATCTTCGCAAGCGTTACCTGCGGGCGCGTGGCTTGGTCCGCTGGGCATGGCAGCAGCCCCCGGAGCAGCTGACGGCCCTCAGCCTGATCCTTGGCAATGACTCGAAGCGCTGCTGGTGGTCTGCGCGCAGATTGAGGATGGCCTGGTTCTGGGCCTGATGCATCTGGGTCTGGAGGGAGGGAGTGGTGGGCTCTATGGCGGCGTATCGGTCCTCAGTCCTGGGTTTCAGCACCACTGTGATGAGCCCGGCTCAGATTGTAGGGACAGAGGACTCAGGAGGCAGGCTTGGGGAGAACGGAGCTGATTTATTTTCTCTTTTTTTCTTTTTCAGGGCGCTTTGAAGAATCAACAAAACGAAAGTAAACACAATAATTCGGCGTCTGGTTCAGGTCCTTCCAGCGTGCTTGGGTCTCAGCTCCATCTCTCTCGCTCCCCAGCATCCTACTGACAGAAAGAGAGGCACATAAATAGGAAGCCGGAAATTACCTGCAGGTGCAATCACTCACGCAGTATCTGCTGCCCTTTGCCGTTTCTCCTCGCTCCGCTTGCAGCCAGCTCTCGACCACGCCCCCGCTGCCACAGTTTGATACTCACACACTCTGATCTAAAATTTGATTTAGAGGAAGAAAATTTATGTCTGTTCTAGATTATTTTACATATTCAGAATCTGCAGACTAACACAGACTGCACTGGACTGAGCTGGACTGATAACCGAGGCTGTTTAACATATATAATATTTTACATATTCTGAATCTGCAGACTAATACAGACTTAGCTGGACTGAGCTAAACTGAACTAAACTGAGCTGGACTGAGCTGGACTGAGAACTGGCTGTAATCAGAGGCTGTAATCAGAGTATAAAGTGTGTAGTCTAACTCCAGCAGATATATTCCTATGATCCACGAACCAGAAAAGGATGATGAGGCCTAATTATGTCCCATCCTAGCCAACAGGAAACAGGTGGACATGATAATTAAAGCAGTGACAGGTGAGGGAGGAGCTCTAAGTCTGTGGCCCAATCAGGAGCTGCACAAGGAGCTGTGATCTGGATCATTTTGGAAACTTCTAAAAAGGAGATTCCCCTCACACAGATGTTCTCACCTGGGGCGAGAATGGAGACAGAGCTGGTGATGCAACCGTGAGACACACAGGAGAGAAACCATTATATCTATATAACACACACACACGCACACACACACACATACAGACTTATCTGGTCTATTCCTGACTCACACAAGCACTTTATTTCACGCAAACCTCTTTTTCTACTTAGAAAAAGCTCTTCCAGATGTTATGTTTGCTTATTTTGATATATTTTATATGCAGCTACATGCTAATTATATTTTTTTTAACGGCTGTTTACAATTACATGTCATTTGTGCAGGCAGTCTGCTCAGCCTCACACATTTACGTTGCTCCCGCTGTTCTGTGTGTTTAGTGCATCCTGGGTAACTAATTATATGTGCTAATTATATGTTTGACTGAAACAGTGAAGTTCTGCACATTGATCTTGTCCTACACTCTGGTGTGTTTACTGTTTAATTCCACTGTTAATAATGACAATTAACTTAGCTCGACTTGAAGAATAGCCCATGTATTTACAGTGTATCATAAGGTCAAAGGTCAGGTATTGGATCAGATTCCTCCATATTAGACTAATTCCAAGTTTTCCAACAGAGTTCCCAGTTTTCATAATTTCAATCAATATCTTCCCACATCCCAAATGTTTATTCTCTTTTCATCATCATAACCCGCTACATGCAACCAAAAGCTAACACTTTAATTAAAAGAACAAAAACATTTGACTCGAGGTTTGATTTATACAGTCTTATAATTGTAAATTCATAAAAATTCACTTCAGCTTTCTCATATGAGAGGTTATGAACAGTTAAGGTTAGCATCTCTCTGCAGCCCTCTGTTGCCTCTGGTTGCTTAAACAACTGGCCACGCCCACTGACAAAAACAACCCCATCTGAGATTTTTTTATTTACAAATGTGTGTTCAGCATGAAAAAGCTTTTGTTGTTAGTTTACTAATTTGTCATTTTCATACATGATAGATGCAGAAACCATCTATGATCTTATCAAACATACTTTTCCTGTTTTTTTAATAATTAATAATTGAATAAATAAATAAATAATTCATAAAATAATTCTTAATTTGATTTATACTTAATTTGTGAATGATTGTAGATTGATGTACCTTTATCATAAACACTGTGTTTGACCTTTAAACCTTTAATGTGTAAAAAACACTTTAAAAAATACAAATAATAATAATGAAAATAAATAAATAAATACATTTCTGAATTTTTAAGGTTGGCAAGTATGTATTTATTGTTTTTTTTATCAACATAGAACCAATGATAACACTTTACTGTAGGGTAGTGTTCAGAAGGCTACATGACACCTACATAAGACCTTCATGATAGACATGAACATTTATAAACGCTTATTCCAACAGGCGTCAACTGAAGGCTACATGACACCTACATAAGACCTTTATGACAACTGACGCCTGTTGGAATAAGCATTTATAAACGTGTATGTCAGTTGTCATGAAGATCTTATGTAGGTGTCATGTAGCCTTCTGAACACTGCCCTACAGTAAAGTGTTATCGAAGATATACTGCATATTTTAGAGTTTACGACATATTGCCATTACATCACTGAAGACTAATCGTGAGTTGTGAATGATTTGCAGTGTTTGCCCTCTTCATTGCAGTCGATGTGGATTTATTACTTCAGTCCAGCACTATTACTGTACAACATCTCTCCAAATCCATACGAGAGACAGGAAATTCTTTTTTTTCATGAGTTATTTCTTGATGACCTCCTCTTTTAGCTTCTCAGCCAGATGTTTTCTCTTCTGCAGCTTCTTCTTCTCCTCCACTGAGATCTCCTTAAAACAGGAAACGGATCAGGTTTTTAAAAAAAACAGACGCTATCCCAACACGACGACACCATCCCTCTGCCTGCTGACGAAGCTCACACTCGACTCGGCTCATGGAGGGGTGATAATTAGCTGAGGAGCTGAGTCAGCTGTGTTAGAGCAGGGGAAGACATCACAACGTGCAATGCATGGGGTCAGAGCTACGGGGTTCCACAGGAAGTTATATGTGGATGGGGTAGATAGGGGGCGAGTGCTAGGCTACTGCTCGCGTCAGCTTCTGAGCTCTGAGGCTGTGGGCCGTTCACGCTAGCTGAAAGCACGAGTCTTTCCAGAGCGCTCGCCTTCCATTAGTGTAGCGAGTGAAAAAGTGCTGTGTGTTACCTGTGTGGGGGGTGCGGGCGCGGGGGCAGACGCCGGGGTCTCCTCTACAGTCACAGGTTTGGCTTTCTGCTCTTTCTTCATTGCCTGCAGTTTGTCCCTCTGCTGTCTCAGATACTCAGCTCTCTGCTGCAGCTGCTCCTGCTGCGCCACCGTCAGCTCCTACACACACACACACATGACGAATGTCATGTTTGATCCTGAATTTCTCTCTTTTGAATGTAGAATTGCAATGCAAAAGTCTTACGCACACAAAATGTTTTATATAAATTTAGTTTTAGATGTTTATTTGATGTCTTCTGCATGAGTGTGTCATGAGAAAAGAACAAATTTTAGATGTCCAAATGATGGCCAGGGTCATGTGTTCTTTTGGACGAGTGGAAAGAAGGAAGGAGGGAGAGGCCTGTGCTTTATTTACTCACTTTAAAAGGTTTGGAGATTCCAGCCTCCTTCCGCGCCTCCTCTAACCAGCTCTCTGCTGCCTGGCTGGAGCTCTTCTCCCTGGGCATCAGCTGAGGGGCAGCGCCCCTGACCGGTGCCCTGACCGCTGGGAGGGTCCGGGTCTCCATGCTGCCTTTCTCTGTAGAAAAAATACACTAGTTAACCACACACACACGCAGAAACACACTTAAACACAAACGTACATTAACACACACACACGCACATTAACACACACTTCTTTGAATGATACAGTCGGTGTGAGTCTATAGTAATTGTTACCTGAGGGTTTAGGAGGCGGTTTGGCTGAACTTCGCTCTGCAGCAGACCCTGATTCTTTCTGTGATCAAGGACCATCCAAGAATGATAAAATTAGCTTCTCATGGTGATAAGAAGAAATCACAAACGTATACAGCATGTCCCAGATACTTATTTAGAATATTAATTCATTTAGTTTGATGTTATTACTTAATAACTATGTTGACATGCCACGTTTTTTTGCCAAGTTGATAAAACGAGACACAGAGGCCAACCGTATCCAGCGATTTGAGAGTTTGCTACTATGTGCTGGTGAAAAAAGGCAAAATGCAGTAAAGCGCCGTAACTAGTTTAACTACAGTTTTGTCAGAAAAGTGCTTTATGACTGAAACGAATATTTTGGACATCTGTTTTAACTTGTGACAAAGTGACCTGGTTCAAACTGGCTCTGTTTTGGAGAACACGTGATGGACACTTAAAACACTTTGGAGGCATTTTTCCCTCAATTTCAGTGTTAACCTGTGTAGGAGCTGCCTAGAGTGCGTTTCTGTGCTGACAGGAAAAGAAAAAAAAGAGGCTCATGCGACGTGCACACTGTCACCATGTCACCGGTGCTAGCTAGCTAATTAAAACTATAACTCTAATAAGAGACAACACTTAACAGATTGGACCAGTAATTGCCTGGTTTGGTTCCAAACTGCTGCATTAAAATATCATCAAATATCGACATATCATAAAACTCCTTATATTCACTCAACAACGAGACTTATTTTACCACCAGCACTCTGCCCTCCATCTTGGTTCTATATAATGGCCATTACATCATTGCACTTTTTTACCACTGGCAGTATTTACATGGCATATTGTTAACTGCGTTTTTGCACTGTATTGTATTGTAATTGTAATTGTATTGTACTGTTGTATTTAATTTATATGACACAGCACCAAAATAAATTCCTTGTACATCTTTTAAAAGCTACTTATTTTAAGTAAAAACTACTCATTTTAAGTAAAAAGCTCCTTTTTTTTTAAGTAAAAAGCTACTAATTTTAAGTAAAAAGCTACTTATTTTAAGTAAAAGCTACTTATTTTAAGTCCAAACTTTTGACTGGTAGTGTACATTAATATGAGCACAGAACTAAAGTCATGTCTCATGCCCACGTTTGAGCGACATACATTACTGAGGTTGTTGATTGGCTGGGAGGGCGTGTGGGCGGCGGCCTGAGGGTCGGTGCCGTTTCTCACTGGTCCCTCACAGAGGCTGGTGGACGTGGAACCCGCCTTCTCCGTGAAGTGCTCTCTGCGAGCGATCTCCTCCTCATACTCCTGCTTCGACTGTCTGAACAGAGCAAAACGGTGACTGTGATCTCCACAATTCCAAGATGGCAGAACCTCATTGCGATGCAGTTTTCTGTATGAGGGATTTTAATTTCATGTTTGATGCTGTGTATAGTGTACAAACACAGCCGAGATCAGAGTAGTGGACGGACCACTGGAACCAGTGCAGCTCGGACACTAATAACACGTAATTACTGTTTTTCTCCACTGGGTTTTGGTGGGAATCCAGCAGACTGATATCATTGAAATTCTAATGCGCTTAACTCTCCATAGACACACAGTCTTATAGACTTGGGCTTAGTGTAAATGGCACCAATCTCATTACAAAGCGGGTTACTGCAGCCTTCAGAAGAGAAAAAACTGCTGCCTGGGTCGTGTACATGATATCACAATACCGGAAAGACATTTTCACGATACCCCAAGTATTTTTGCTAATAAAAGTGTTAGCGAAACCACAGTGTTGCATTTAAAAATAATTTAAAAAAAGGTTTAGGGATTCTAACGAGTCGAATTCAATTTTAATTCAGGATGCCACTACGCGATTATAAAACTTCATCTTTATGCATCTTGATTTTTTATTCCTGCAGCCAAAATGATGATTATATATTATATTTTTGTTCCTGGATGTTATAAAACGTCCGATAATTTTTCATCCAGGATGAAAAATAATGTATTTCTGCTATTAAGGCTGTCAGATCGATTTTTTATAATTTTTTTAATTAAATTTACGTATTTTAATTAAATTTACGTATTAAAGCAGAAAATTTACTGTGAATGTTTTCCTTTAACTACGTAAATTAATGAATGCATTTATATAATATATATTATGTATAGAAATATATATTTATGGAGCCTTTTGCTAACATCAAGCGACACAAGAGTCATTTTAAAAAACACGTTTCGATAGATTTACGTTTGGCGACTAAATCTATCGATTCCTCCATGTTGGAAAAGAGTTCTGAATAAATTGCATTTTATTGACAACATACTTTATTTTAACCATATTTCTGAGCCAAAAGACTGGGTAAATAATTTTATGATAAAAGTATGACATTGCGTTGTGTTTTCTTGGCTTTTATGCTACTGCTAACGTTTGCTCTTTATGTGGAAGCATAAACTTATCGGCTTATTAATACTCATACGCATTCAAACACGGAATATTAGAAGTTATTAAAACTTAAATGCAATTTTGAAGGAATTGGCTAGTCATGGCCTATTTTATGCACAAGCCTATGTAAAAGTCCGATTATGATCTTTTGTGCATCGACGCAGAAGCGCTTAAAAGAGAATGGTGCTATTTTGTCTTATCTCTACTAGTTACTAGGAGTTACGGTGGACTCGGTCGGCGATATTCCCGCGATACTCTCAGAAAGGTGCATTGATATCGCTGTATCAATATTATATAGTATTATGCTATATTGATATTTCGCCACGTCCCGTTTGGCCAATTTTTGTAGTTGTGTGAAGTTCTTGCACGTCGGATTTTGAGGTAATGGGACACAATCGAGAACATACTTGAGAACCTCGTGAAGGATCTGCATATCCTGCTGCTCCAGTTCGCTCATTACGTCCACTCCGTCGGTCAAACATTCAGGCAGGGCACCTATAGCACACGGAAAACACACAACACACACACACGACTATAAGCAATAAGCCCTATCACACGTCTCATTACGACAATCCCATTGCAACATGGACAAAAGGAAATAAAGTCGCAGAGCTAAAAACAGTCTTGAAGCCCGAAATCACTTCCTTCCTCAGCACATCGTTTGGTGTCACTCCATGCCAGCGTTAGACTCGGGAAGGAGGCGTGGCCCAAAGATTTGAAGGCGGAGTTGTATATTGGAAGTAATTCGGATGATAATATGGTTCACACTGTATTTATATATTTACTTATTCGGCTTGCAGTTTGCACGATGCTAAACTGGCTTTCCTAACTGGTTATCTGTGCAAAAGTCTTGATATAAACTTTCTCTTACATGTTTATTTGATGTCTTCTGCATTAGTGCGTCATTAGAAAAGAGCAAATTTTACATTTCCAAACATTCCTTTTACAAAAAAGAAGAGAAATGTTTGTGCATCATTAAAGAAAGTGAGATATTCAGCACTAGAGCACTTTTTAGATAAAAACAGAAT
>JAOUQW010019718.1:0-11922 GCA_028565825.1 Olivaichthys viedmensis
GGAGCTTCACCCAGGAGCCTTTTCTTAAACTTCCCAAATAGACCGAGTCACTTGTTCTTCTGCTTCTCCTCACGCTCTAAATCATAAACTACTGGTTTGGGGGAGAAACGATTTCATTTGAAGTAAAAACTACTTATTAAAAAAATACATACTACTACAGCTTATTTAGGTTCATCACAACTTTCACCTCGCGTGAGCAGGGCTTTAAGAAACTGACTCGAGTTCCTTTCCACACAATTAGATGAGTCAGAGTCGACTTTAGAAACCCTTCCATTAAAACGTAAACTGTGTGTGTGTGTGTGTTTACTGTGCAGGCCAAGCTTGTGTGCAAGCTTGGCCTGCACAGTAAACACACACACACACACAGACACAGTGACTCACACTCTCTTTCTGTTTACCTCACAGTTTCACCCGGTGACTCAGGATGAATCTTCCTCCTCTTCCATCTCTCCTCTGTTCCTCCGACGGGTCCCGACGTGCACATCGTGATCAACACGGAACCTTCTTTTGTGGCTAGTTAGTTACATAATACCCTGGTTCCTGTAGTGCTCTTTGGTGTTGTTTTTTTTGTGTCACGGGCCCAGGTGTAAGAGGATCCCACAAGTCACTGTGCTTCAGGTCAACGCTGGTTAATTTGCAGAAAGCAGGTCCATTGTGTCCTCTGATAGTACATCCTGTTAAAATAAAAATTAAAGTGTTTTGGGTGTTTTAAAAAGAGCTCAGTAAGGCATTATGTGACCTTTGACCTTAGGCAAAGGGGGCAAGATGTCTGTCTGACAGTTTGGGCAGCGTTTTAAATGAATAAATGGGTGAAAAATCTAATTTACTCAACATACCACAAATGTAGTCGATCGGCCAAGACGGTCTTTAAATCCTCCAGGTGTACGAAAAAGTACGCAAGCGAGTATGCGAACAATAACGGCAAGTATAACCCTGGCCTAAAGTGGAACTCCACCTTCAAACTTTTGGGGGGTGGAGTGATACCAAATTGCATTCAGGAAAAAAGTGATTCTGGTGACCAAGATGGTGGCCCCCATAAGGTTCAAGCGTTCTGTGAAGTTTAATGTTTATAGATGACAGGACGTCCCACTGCGCCCTTAAACCACATCAGTACGTTTGTGTGACATCACTGAACATCTGGGTGTGGTCTGAGGTAGAGATTTACACTAAAGATTTTGGGTGAGATAGACTTCCATTAATTTGTTAGCTACATTACCTAGCATATGACATTGGACACTTTTATACAGATGGACATAAACATATCAAACTGGTTTGGCACCAGTCTTGCCCTCACTCAGTCTTTCCTTATCCCATTAGTCTTTTGGGATCTTCTCTGAGACCCCAAAGGTCAAAGGTCACCTATTGCATCCTAAAAGAGCAGTAAGCCCCAAGAATGAACCACTCAGTGCAATTTGACTTTTAGCATACATTAGCAGATCCTGTTTTGCTAGTGTCAGGAAGTGGCTAATCCTTCACACCAGTGAGCAGGAAGGACACGGCGGCATGTGTCCTAGCATGTCCTAACAGGTGTCGTCCACAAACTGAAGGACTGTTAACTTTTAACCCAATCAAGAGGAAGGACATTATGCTAACACCCGTTTTTTGACAAAATGTGAATTAGCACATGAGAAAACATGATTGGAAACACAAGATGTAATAAACGGTGATGGAAGCAGATTTTTTAAATGATATTTAGAACGACGTAGCAAGTGTATGTACGCCACCTGGTAACTATGGTAACCTATGGCGACTAACTATTTTGTTGTATTATTTAGTACAGTACAGTGGACTGGGAAGCGTCATTGTGGGCGATGCACTCTTAGCTAGCTAACTAACACCACTCCCACGATGAGAACGGACTATTTTCCCTCAGATAAATGTGCGCTGAGTAAAAATAAATAAATAAAAGAGGAAAAAAGAAAATATTTCCAAGCCAAAAATAAAATGCAATAAATGAGTTCCTTTACTCTGGAACTCGACATTATCTCAAGGTTAATAGCGGCGACATTCAGAAGCTCTTAATACACACGTGCGCACACTCACACACGCACACACACGCACCACACGCTGGTTCGATTTAATCAGCGACAACTCGCTGTATATTAATATCCACGATGATGTGAGGAAGGAGCTCACACTGTTACTACGGAGATGAGCCCGTTGAGCTGTTAGCGGCTTCATGAGCTCGGCCATGTCTGAGAAAAAAGACGCCACGGTTCTCCGTCAGCTCGAACTGTCGCCCCTGTGACCTCACTGTAAAAAGTGTGTGACTCGGGCAAGGTCCCAAATTGGGCACTATACTACTTACACTACACCCTACAGTATGTACTTGACTAGCTAGCATCTATCTTGTATTTGGATCGAACACTAAAACAAAGAATGATAAATTAGCGCACTGTACTTCACGTGATTTTGCCTGGGTTAACGTTTGATCACATGACCATGTGACATCACCACTAGCCCCCTTTCCCCCACTTTATCGGCACAAAGTATTGCTTAGCATAAAATACTGGGTTCAATTAGAATATATTGTAGTTTAACAGCACTAGCTAGGCTGGACAGTTCCCTTTTTAGCTTAGCTAAAAATAGTTAACGTTATACCTCTAGCAGTAGCTAGCCAAGATCGCTACAAAGCTAGCTAAAGCTGGGCAATTAGCTAGACACACCGTCTGTGGTCACAGAGCCTGTTGGTTAGCTAGCTAACGTTAGCCAAGTGTTAACGAAGTAGCTCTGTCTCTCCGTCTCTCTCTGTCTGTCTTGCTCTCTGTTTGTCTGACACTCTCTCTCTGTCTGTCTGTCTTGCTCTGTCTGTCTGTCTCTGTGTCTTGCTCTGTCTGTCTGTCTGTCTCTTGCTTTGTCTCTCTGTGTCTGTCTCTCTCTCTATCTGTCTCTGTGTCTGTCTCTCTATCTGTCTCTGTCTCTCTCTGTCTGTCTCTGTCTATCTCTCTGTCTGTTTGTCTCTATCTGTCTCGCTGTCCGTCTGTCTGACTCTTTCTGTCTCTGTCTGTTTCTCTCTCTCTGTCTGTCTGTCTCTATGTCTTGCTCTGTCTGTCTCTGTCTGTGTCTCTGTATGTCTGTCTCGCTATCTGTCCATCTCTCTCTATCTGTCTGTCTCTCTCTCTCTGTCTGTCTTGCTCTGTCCGTCTCTCTCTCTCTGTCTATCTGTCTCTCTCTCTCTGTCTCTCGCCCGGTAGAGAGCGAGGCCAAGGCAGTCTGGAAAGTCCCTTCCATGTAAACAGGCTGTAATCATGGAGGTGTGAGGCTTGGCAGCACACTGAGGTTCAGTCGAGGCCTGCTTACACTGCATGACCTTGCTGCATGCGTCTGCGTGTGTGTGTGTGTTTGCTCGTTGTTTGAGTTTCTAGGGAGTTACGAGCAGTAATCAGTGCTTATAAAAGGGAATTAGGACTGGGCTGAAGGGTGCACTGAGTTTAATTTCACACTGATGACTCCTTCATTTTACTAGCACTTTATTTTTACACTATATTAATTGTTGTCTTGCCGTTGTTTTTCATTATTGCATTTTTATTATATTTACCCACTTTATGCTAATTCTGATTATATAAATTGGTACTTGGGTGAAATTTGTTGCCACGGCACCAGTTTCACATTGTTCCATATAAAACAGAAACTTTCTCAGTACTTCTGTATTAAACTGATTAGTTTGGGCTCAACAGCTTTAACATATTATGGTTTGAGATGATAATTATTAAAAGATAACTATGTGGAGGCTGTGGTGGTCCACCCTGACTCAATAAAATAAGGTATTAGCTAGCTGGCTAGCATTACACACGTGTTACACACGCAAAACTTCTACGTTAACGGTTTCCATTGAAACTTTCATTGTCAAAAGATGGTGTGAACAACCAATCAGAACACTGCTGACAAAAAAATTACATTTAAAAACCAGATGTGCATTTACTGAAGGAAGGGATGGAGGGATAAAAAAACTGATACATAATAAGTACAGAAAGAAGAAAGAAGGGATGGTAAGATAGAAAGAAGGGGAAAAAAGACAAGGAAAGGATGGAGAAATTAAAGAAAAAAGAAAGGGAGGGAAGGAAAGCCTTGAGGATAATAAATAATAACTAAATAAAAACAAAAACAAAAGATAGAAAAATAAAGGCTCTGAGGATATAAGGAAGAAAGAAAGGCTGAAAGAATGAGAAAGAAAGAAGGAAAGAAAGAAAAGCTGGATGGATGAAAGAAAGAGAAAGAAAGGATGGATGGATGAAAGAAAGAGAAAGAAATAATGAAAGGATGGATGGATGAAAGAAAGAAGGAAAGGATGGATGGATGGATGAAAGAAAGAAGGAAAGAAAGGATGGATGGATGAAAGAAAGAAGGAAGGAAAGAAGGAAAGAAAGAAAAAACACACTTGGTCCAGCACATGAATAATCAGTGTACGTTTTCCTCATTTTCACAAGGTGTGTGTAACATACAGGAAACTAAAGATAGTTGTGAGAGACATGGTGTGTGTGTGTGTGTGTGTGTGTGTGTGTGTGTGTGTGTGTGTGTGTCCGTCCTCAGGGCATCGGCTCTTTTCATATCCACTTTCTGCCCAGACCTGACGACATCATATCCTGTCATTAGGTTACGCCGGAGAAGACAATGCTACCTTCAGCGAAGAGCGAGACACATGAAACTTCTTGCTGGCCATCATGAGAGATTTAGGAGATGAAGTGAGGACAATGAGATCCGCTACGTCATCTGCAGGTGACATTAGTTCCCTTCGTAGAGGTTCTGCACTCGGTTCCCAACACCAGAACTTATTGATAGTGGTTATTTTTGAGAGATAGTGTAACCATGTGGATGATTTTAGCCAATAAACTGTACATTGTTAGGGGAAAAAAAGGTCAAGTCTAGAACCCTTGAGGGTTCTTCAGTTGTCCTTCTGGGGGAACCCTAAAAGGTTCTATGTAGAATCCTACAACAGAGTGTTTTCCTATCAGCAAGAGTTTTGAGTAAGAACCCTTTTAAGAAGCTAAGAACCCTTAACTAACCAAATAACCCTTTGAGGAACTCTTTTTCTAAGAGTCCACTTTGACCTATGACATCTTGGCACTGGGACCACCGCGTTCTCCACACCAGAACCGGGTAGTGGCTCACTTTCTCACACGGTGTGGACCACGCCAGGGTTCTCTTCAAGAGAACCTCAGACCACCGTTTCCAGGTGGACCGGAGATCGGTTTCCTGAACCGCACCGCAGCTTTCACAATCGGAACCAAACGTTCCTCAGGTCCGGAAAAGAGCTTGAGCGTGAAAACGGTGTGTATTTAGACAAGCTCGGAGCTTTTCACCTCGTCTGAACCCCCGCCTCCCGAAAACTGACTCTCCTGCACCACAAATGAATTCATTAGAGTCCAGTAACAATCCCTCTACACAGGAATCACACACACACACACACACACACACTCTCTCTCGAGCCACCTCGCAGCCTAAAACGACCTCTACTTGAACTGCATTCTTGCATTTTATAGGCATTTAGAGGTTAATGGTTGCTAGAATGCTGCTGTGTGGAACTATTGTTTAGCGCCGTTAAAGGTGGTGGACAGTTTTATGAGGAAATAGTTTTTTTTTTTTATTATTATTTATTAGTTTTTTTACAGTCAATTACAAGCCAACTCAGGGAGAGCTGAGGAAGAGCCGAGCCGGCCTGAAACTGCTCCTCTGCTTAACATGGGAAGGCTATGAAAAATAGATTAGGGATTAGGGGGGGGAAGAAGAAGAAAGAGCATGAAGGAACAGGAAGAAGCTAATCATCTCATAGTGAGAGGCAGAGGAGCAAGACCTGGTCTACATTACGATTCCTGTATGAAGGGAGTCATGAGACAGACGCTAGAGGCTATTTTAGCCATGCTAATGCCTACAGCTCTTTTGGGAGAAACTCTTCAGCGAAGAGTGGGCTGAACCTGTCTGTGGGGGGCAGATAGCATGCGGGTGGGTGTGGAAATGACACACTCTCGGCTTCTCTGTTTCATTATAGAGCAACGTTTAAGGCTGAAACATTGTCATTCACTTCATAAGCAGCTTTTGTTTGTTTGATCACGGCAGCTATGCTAATGCTAATTTCCTTCAGTGCTTCTACAAGATTTTTAATGTTATGTTAGTGTCAAGCTAATCATAGTGTACCATCACCTTCTCATAAATTCTGGAGTAGCACGACTACCGTAAAACAAATACAAAAAAAACCCAAACAAAAAACACTACCATAAGTGCTGGAGTAGATATGACTACCGTAAAAACCATAACAATTACATTTAATAACGGTTTAGCACACGACTCTGGTACTATTCATCACCAAACAATAAGAAAAAAGACTGGAAGGATGAAAGAAAGAGAGGGATGAAAAGTAAGAAAGAAAGAAAAAAGACTGGAGGGATGAAATAGAAAAAAAGAAAGAAATACATAAGTTTGGAGGGAATAAGTTGGAATTTGATTTCAGTTGCTAATTTAAATGCTAAACATGCTAATGAAGCACCGCTCTGAAAGCCCAGGCTCATCATCGGACAGTCGTGGTATTAAAATAAGACTCTAAGCCTTTACATACTAGTGAAAGATGTGAATAAATGGCAAGAGAAAGGTGATGGGAACCTATTTCGTTATAAAAGGACACAGTGTGTGTGAAGCTGATTTTTTGGATTTGGCAGTGACTGACGTCTCTCTGCAGGACGGCGGGATCACACCACGTGGGAGATGATGTGAGAGCTTTGGTTATTTTTGAAAGATCTTGTGAAGTCTAATAAAGGGAAGATTAGATAATCTTAGACAGGAAGTGGTGAACAGTTTAAAGTTTAACTCATGCTGTTTTTTCTGAGTCAAGAAGTATGGAGCTTAAGTTAAACTTGATCACAAACCTGATCATGTGACTCATAACTAGCCTTTCGTTTTACTTCTTCGTCTCAATGTAAATTACACAATATAATAGTTTTGGGAACATTAGCTAAATATCTATATTTAAGTAATTAACTCCTCTTGGATATTAAATTATGGTTATATAGATTTGGGTCAAATTTGTAAAACACGGCACTAAAGTCACATTTTCACATTTAAAACAAAGACAATTGCATACTGGCATAATAGCACACTTTCATACTAGCATACTAGTATGCTACATGAACTTGATACTACTAGTATCATACAAGTATGCTAGCATACCTGCACACGTGCATACTACCACCCTAGCACACTTGTATACTAGAACACTTTGCTTGCATACTAGTATACTCGCACATACTTGCACACTAACATACTTGAACACTTGTATACTAGCACACTTACATACTTTCACACTTTACTTGCATACTAGTATACTAGCACACACTTGCACACTTACATACTTGTATACTAGCAAACTTCGCTTGCATTCTAGTATACTAGCGTATACTTACATACTAGCTCACTTGTATATTTAGCACACTTCACTTACATACTTGCACACTTGTATACTACCATACTAGCACACTTGTATACTAGCACACTTCACTTACATACTCGCACACTTCGCTTGCATACTAGTATACTAGCGCATACTTGCACACTTACATACTCGCACACTTACATACTCGCACACTTGTTTACTAGCACACTTCACTTACATACTTGCATACTTTGCTTGCATACTAGTATATTAGCAAATACTTTCACACTAACATACTTGAACACTTGAATACTACCATACTAGCACACTTCGGTTTCATACTAGTATACAAGCACATACTAGCACACTTGTATACTATTAGCAGCACAGACGGTTACTGTGAAGGTTTCTCGAAGTTTAAAGCTTTAAGTTGAAAGATTTTAGAATTTTTAGGAACTGGATGTATATCGTAAGGCTCCTCATATTGAAGTTTAATTATTAAAAAAATATTTAACCTTTTAAGATTCTACAGATTATCTTCAACAGTTTACAATGGCATGTTCAGGGGAACTTTAAAGCTTCCCATGTGAATGAGTTAGTGTGCTTCCCACACAGGAAGTGCAGTTACCAGACACACCCATGGGCCTGTTCTCACAGTTCAGCTCTAACATCATGGCTCATATCTTTTGTCTTCATTTTGATCAGTTTTATTCATGCGATGGTGTTTCTCAGGAGTGAAATCTAAAAGTGTGGAGCAGATGCTGCTACTGAAACCTGATATTCGAGGGAAAAACACAAAGTCAAAGTGCCCCTGGAGACGGCACACGTGTCCCACCTGGACTGCCATACTGTCTAGCAATTGATGGGGAAGCCCAGAATATGTTGAAAAGGCCTATTTGTTTGTGTGTGTGTGTGTGTGTGTGTGAGATGCCTCGAGGCATCTGCTGAACATCCAGGAAACTCGATCACTTAATGACTTGCGCCTCACAGAAGGGTCGAAACCAGGGTCGGCCCATTCGGATGAATTACGCAGGCCGGCTGCGTCCTAATCCATTAAACGGGACTCGGCCCTGCTCGACATCTGTCAGGCAACCGGATCCAAATCTGTTCTGCTCCAGTTACAGCTCAGCGGACGAGTGAGCGCCTCTCTCTTCGCTTTTCACCTCCCCGCTTGCCTGCCGCTCCTCAGGTTAAATTTCACCTGATATGGACGTATCGATTCATATCAGAAAAACATTCTTCACCCTCATGTGCCCTCCTTGCTAATAAAAAGCCACATGTCTGGACATTACACCCGGCCACTACAGGTCTAGCTAGGTTTAGCATCGAGCTGAAGTTGCTCCGAAATTGCCACAAGAGGGGAAACGCAAGTGCACAATACTAAAGCTTATAAACAATCTGAAATCAAAACTGACCTTTTTTTCTTTACCATTAGTTTGTGCCCCTGATCAGAATCTGTCTAATTCATCAGTATCAATGACTTAAAAGACAAAATTCTTGCATACTACCATACTTGCATAGGTGCACACTTCACTTTCATACCAGCACACTTTCACACGAATACACCTGCGCAATTGCATACGATCGTACTTGAACAGACATTGCATACTTGCATGTCAGCACATTTGCATACTAATATGCTAGAAGTGCATTACCTTAATACTACTAGTATCATACAAGTGTGATAGCATACTACTATACTAGCACACTTCACTCACATACTAGAACACTTCACTTACATACTAGTATTGTCATTAAATACCAGGAGAACTAAGATAGGATCCAATTGCAGATGACTTTTATTGAAAACAAACAAGGGGTATTCAAGATCGTCGTCAAAAACCAGACATATATATCCAAAAGTCCGTGTAGCTGTAGCCGGAGCAGAAGTAGCTAAAGGAAAATCCAAACAACGTAACCCAGGTAACGGGCAGAGTTCAGCAACGGAAAACCAGACCGAAAAAAGCTCAGAATTGTCGCTCATAGCGAGGAAGGCAAAACTTCGCAAAGTGTACGTTGTGTGTGTGTGTGTGTGTGTATAAATACTGTGTGTGTGTGTGTGTGTGTGTGTATTAGCTGTACCAGGATCTGCTCTCTCCCTGGAGAACGTTGCCAGGTATGCAGTTATCCTTTCATGCGCTGCCCTATTTTTCTCTCGCACACTCTCTCTATCTCGCTCACACGTTCATGCTATCGCTTTTACCTTTCTCACTCTCTCATACACACACACACACACACACAGCAGTGACCTTTACACTCTCGCTCTCTGGAGCTCGACTGGCGTCCTCTTCAGCATGTGTCCCTCCGGCGGTGTGTCCGAGTGTCGCGCTGAGGAGAAAAGAGATGAAAACTTTTATTTGCTTTGTGTTCACTTCCCTCTGAAAGCTCCAGCTTCACCATAAAGTTGTTGCCAGATCACCTTTACACATTCACTCATGTGTGTGTTTGTGTTCAGTGCGTGTTGAAAGGTAGCTATCATCGCTCAGGCATTAATAGTCTCAGGTCAGGCCAGTTCGTAGCGCTCCGTTACGAGGCCTGTGCCGATAATCAGCTGTGTGATATTTGAAAACCCTAGCCACGAGGAGGCTGCCTAGGTAGTCACCATTTGTGCTTTCCAAGGTCCTACTCGGAAAGCAACGCAAGGACGGCCGTCTTCTAAAGGCGCATTTACGCTGAACACGATGCGACTAAACGGCTTTAAAGTGCGACGTATCTTAAGCGTACCGT
Organism: Olivaichthys viedmensis; assembly: GCA_028565825.1. Lineage (NCBI taxonomy): Eukaryota > Metazoa > Chordata > Actinopteri > Siluriformes > Diplomystidae > Olivaichthys > Olivaichthys viedmensis. The sequence goes on from JAOUQW010019718.1 coordinate 10,088, forward strand.
AAGAGCGGTTTTCCACTAACATGGTGCCGATGTGGTGACCAAGGTGGTCCCTCATGACGTCATCCTTACCAAAGGACCCCTGAGGAACCCTGTCCAAGTTTACAGTGCTGTGCCAGCTAGCTTTCTAGGTTCTGTAGGTAAGGCTTAGCGACTGCAGTGTAACCCCATGTTATTTAATACTTCTTTATATTTAATAGTGTGATAGTAGCTATTTCACTTCTGTATGTTTAGCTACTCAGTGCAACGCCATCTAGCTAGCTATATTTAATACCTTATTTCATTGAGATATTAGCTAGATAGTTAGACTCCCCTCAGAAATTGCCCACATCCGATTACATAATGGTTTGTCTCTGAAACTGGTGGAAACGTGGGCCGGTTCAGTGGTTGCCCAGAACCAACACTGGTTCCATCACCGGCCCAGTCTCGATGGAAAAGGGTTACACACGATATTCCTTTGCTAATGTGATGAACTTGAAACGGCTGGAGTTCGGATCATCTCAGCGCCACTGTCCTGGATTCCTGAGGCTACAGGCCAAGTCCTCTTCCTTCATATTCATTCTGTTGGGTGTGTGTGTGTGAGAAAGACCTGAGGCATGCGTTTTTCTCCTGCCGTCCTTCAGTAGTGTAATAAAACTTGCTGTTGTGGCAAATCCCTCGTAGCATTCCATCATCTGATTCTGGTCCACTTTTCCCGCAGCACCTCGCTGATTTGGAGCGACTCTCAGTCAAGTGGAACGGCTTTTAGTCGATTTAAAAAGAGCCGTGTGTGCACTTCTGCGAGCGTTAGTATACTATACTCCTGCACTTTTATTGATTTATATATTCACTCACACGGCGCTAGCGGCAGCGTTTATGCCCTGAAAAGTGGCGTGGGATGGTGTTTGGATTGTGATTAGTCCATAAAGAGACGGTAAGCAACGCAATATGGCGACTGTGCCGTTGAATCTCTGAGAGAATAAGATAGGAGTATCGATGCGTGATCAAAATTCTGATGTATGAAGGAGGCATTTAAAGCAGCCAGCGATTTCTGTACAACTTGGACACAATGTGAATCAGCCATTACAGCTGTATTACGCGTGTGTCCGTCTGCAGGGCAACAATGTTGGACGAACTCGCGTAATGTTGCGTAAACTGACACGCACTAAAGCCCTCGCTGCTGTCCTTAGCTAAGAGGCTCAGCGCTCCTTTAACAGCTGCTTCTGTAGTTCAAGTGTCTCTCTTCCTGTCTGCAGTGATGTTTTAATCCACGTTACATTTGTGCTACTGGGACATTCAAATAAGAAATTTAAAAATCTCTAAATAGGATTAAAAGTGTATATTGACCGAGAGAATACACTTCCAAGGGGAAGGAAGGATTTATGAGTTTGTAGCATTTTGGCTTTACAGAACGTGCACAGTACAGTGTGTTTCAGGCACAGCTGACATTTTGGCATTTTGAAGGTTTTTTTTTTTTTTTGCCACAGAAATAAAAAAAAGGAGAAATTGCATTTAAAGGTTCAGAGCGTTTCTTTCACTTTGACTGACGGGTTGATGGCTGTTCTTCAGGCCGAGATTACTCTGAATAAAATGGAAGGTATGAAATGTGTGGTGGTGAAACTTAACTTGGAATCAGTCTGTTTTAGCGATGACCGGAGCTCGCTAAGCTGCAGGACCGGCCGCAGGCTGATTCTGGTGCTATCGATGCTAGCCTAGACTTAAATAAGCACGCAGCATTGTGGAAAAAATAGGCCTAGTCCACACTTACCACACGGGTAAATTACAAAACGCATCTTTTCTTCTCCGTTTTGTCTTTCCGTCCACACTAAAATGCTGTTTTTTCGAATCGGCTCTCCAAA
>JAOUQW010019816.1:0-11915 GCA_028565825.1 Olivaichthys viedmensis
GAATAAGTCTGTAATGTAATGAAACATGGAGAAGGTGAAAGGGGTGTGCAGACTTTCCGGCTTGACTGTATATAACACAAACTCAAACCAACACTAGATTGCTACAAGAGGGTGAAAATGCATCATATTAACTTTGTGTTATTTGTCTACGATTCTTTTAAAGAGTTACCTGTCCCTTCCTCATCAAAGCAAGCAAAGGCGTTTCTGATGACATCCTCGGGGTCTGTGCCATTCAGCTTTTCTCCGAACATTGTGAGGAACATGGTGAAGTTGATGGGACCAGGCGCTTCATTCATCATGGCCTCGAGGTATTCATCTGTGGGGTTCTTACCTGAAAAAACAAAAAAAAATTGCTGAAATTCCTGATCATCAAGGTTGGTTTACACTTTTTTTTTCCCTACCAATTTAGTCGTCACCTTTTCCCATCCCATTATCTAGGTCTCTCCTGATCGCACAACATTCTGGGAGAGGGAAAGCCAACATGTCGTTTCTTGGTGACACGTGAAATACCAGCCACTGCTTCTTTTCAAATTGCTGCACTTGGAGGAGACACTAACTGAACTGAACTCACATATGCCCACGATTGGCTAGTGTCACTTTCAGTGACAGGGTTGCGAGGAATCCCATCCCTGCCAACCAGAGAGCGGGGCCAATTATGCTCCAGCAGATTATAGACAGCGCATGCATGTTTAGATTGACCTGCGAAATATGCAGAAAGTGTATAACGTCTGCAACAAAGCAAATCTTGTGAAAATCAGTTCAACTTGATGGGAGCTACAGCTGACTCCATCAGGGCAGTCGGGCATCTCTCCATACACTCGCATTGGCTTACATTCTTGCCCCACCTAATAAGGCGGGGGGTGTTGACGTATCAAAGTCGTTAGCAACAGCGGCATCTTGGTTTCTATGGCTTGACCAGTCTTACCTAATGAAGCGAGCATGTCATGCAGGTCCTCCTTATCGATGAAGCCATCGCGGTTCTGGTCGATCATATTGAAGGCCTCCTTGAATTCCTGAATCTGTGACTGATCGAACATGGCAAACACATTTGAGGTGGCCCGCTGAGGACGTTTTTTGCTGGTCTTCACCTTCGCTCTTTTGCTGGACATCTTGGCAGCCGTGTCTTTATGCGCTGAGGGAAACGGGAACAGTGTTAAAAGGACAGATCGGTATAAAGAACAGCCATTTTCTCCCAACGCACCAAACACGACGATGCAGGATTTACAGACCTCTCATGCGATTCTCAGTCTGTCGTTTACACCTGCGTTAGCTATGTGGCTGTTGTGCTAAGCTGGCTTACACGCTAGCTGACGGCGTATTCCCGATCGTGCTAGCAGGCGAGAGTTTAACATTAAGTAAGTTTGCGATGAATCACAATGAACTGAAGATGAGCGAATCTGCGCTGTAGCTAGCAACCTATGCTAAGTAGCTCGCTAACTATGCTAAGCAGCTCGCTAACTATGCTAAGTAGCTAGCAACCTATGCTAAGTAGCTAAGTAGCTAGCAACCTATGCTAAGTAGCTCGCAACCTATGCTAAGCAGCTCGCAACCTATGCTAAGCAGCTAGCAACCTATGCTAAGTAGCTCGCCTACTATGCTAAGTAGCTCGCTAACTATGCTAAGCAGCTAGCAACCTATGCTAAGTAGCTAGCAATCTATGCTAAGCAGCTCGCTAACTATGCTAAGCAGCTAGCAACCTATGCTAAGCAGCTCGCCAACTATGCTAAGTAGCTAACAACCTATGCTAAGCAGCTCGCCAACTATGCTAAGTAGCTAACAACCTATGCTAAGTAGCTAGCAATCTATGCTAAGCAGCTAGCAACCTATGCTAAGCAGCTCGCTAACTATGCTAAGCAGCTCGCTAACTATGCTAAGCAGCTAACAACCTATGCTAAGTAGCTAGTAACCTATGCTAAGTAGCTAGCAATCTATGCTAAGCAGCTCGCTAACTATGCTAAGCAGCTCGCTAACTATGATAAGTAGCTAACAACCTATGCTAAGTAGCTAGCAACCTATGCTAAGCAGCTCGCCAACTATGCTAAGTAGCTAACAACCTATGCTAAGTAGCTAGCAACCTATGCTAAGTAGCTCGCCTACTATGCTAAGTAGCTGGCAACCTATGCTAAGTAGCTAGCAACCTATGCTAAGTAGCTCGCTTACTATGCTAAGTAGCTAGCAACCTATGCTAAGCAGCTCGCTAACTATGCCGGACCAGACAGCTAGTTTTGATCAGCTCCTTGATTAGCATGAGTCGCGCTACATGAGCTCACGGACTCCGAGCAGTTGTATGCGCATGGACGGACATGAGCACGTAAGTGCAGAAATCCAGAAAACTACTGAAAAGTGCAGAAATCCAGAAAACTACTGAAAAGTGCAGAAATCCAGAAAACCTACCCACCTGGATCAGAGGAAAAAAAGGACGCGCCACCAGTGAAGACGCCAGGACTCTGCTGAATGTCACACCCCTCCCAGCTGCCAACTTGGAAAAGCCCGAGGACCGCAAACAAGACTGGAACATTCCATTATTTACATTATAGGGGGGGGAGGGGGATTTATAGTCATGTAAATCCAGTTAGTGTTGATCATTTAGCTAAATGGGCCAACTTGCACTTATTCTAAAAAACAAAAGCAAAGCTCAAACTTGACAATAAAAAGGCTTGAAGTGAAATCCCGTCAACGTGGTGATGTGTCCTGTTCAGAAAGCAAAGCCAGCGCGCGCATGCGAGTACATTTAGAAATCGATACACGGCCAATGTAATGATTACCCGGAAGTAATCGACCCAAACAAATCAGTGTCACGGCGTTTCAACCTGATTCAATGAATTTAAAAAAAGAAGAAAAGAAAAGAGGAAAAGATCACTGCTGAACACGCACAACGTGCCAAAGCTTTAATGTGAGATTAAGAATGTCACTCCTCTTGTTGTGCTGTGCCGCTTGGTTGCCATGGATTCCGTTGTTGCACGGTAAACCGCAGCGCGTGTGAAAAGCGTCTCCGGCTGTGCACGCGGCACGCTTTACACAGAAGACGGCGGCGTTTTGGGGGTAAACGTCACTCTTTACACGCTCACTCTTTGCCTAAAGTATATACTGCCAGTCTAGGTTCCGTAGAAATTCCTAATCCAAACTTTATTCCTTCCGTTTTTAAAAGCGGCTAATCAGAAGAACTCCGCTGCCTGTGTGCCACGCGCGTGTGAGGGGGGCGGTGGGTGGAGCCTACGGGCCCAGGGCGGAGAATGTGGGCGGGGCGTGACGGTAGCTCCGCCCAGTCCCGCACAACTAATGACGTAAGCGGCCGTTCCCCCAACCTGCTCTAAAGTGCCTCGGGTTCAGCTGCTCAGGTGTGCTATGGGGAGTGTGTTGCTGATTATGCTCTTTTTTTCTTCTTCTTCTTCTTCTTCTTCCTCCCGTAGTTTCAATGGCTAAGAACACTGACGCCAACAATTCCAGCACCATCTCAAGGTCAGTGCATTTTAGAAAATGTCAGTGTTCCCCAGTGTTGGACACGTTTCTGAAAATTGATCTGCATGTTTCAGGACAGGTGTCTCTCCTTTTTTTTTGCCGAGAATAACCGATAAGGTGGGTCCTTAATACAATAAGTGAATTTGTGCACGTGTAACGTAATGCCTTTGAACCCAAGTGCGGGTACAAAGCAAAATATGTATGGACGGGTGACAAATTTAAGGAAAAACCAACATAAAGTGTGTTAGTAAGGTGTCGGGCCACCACGATCCGCCAGAACAGCTTCAATGCGCCTTGGCGTAGATTCTACAAGTCTCTGGAACTGTACTGGAGGGATGGAGAACCGTTCTTCCAAAAGATATTCCCTCAATTGGTGTTTTGATGATGGTGGTGGAGAGCCGCTGTATAACACGTCGGTCCAAAATCTCCCATAGGTGTTTAATTGGGTTGAGATCTGGTGACTGAAGGCTATAGCATATAATTTACATCATGTTCATACTGTTTAAACCATTCAGTGACCCCTCGTGCCCTGTGGATGCACTCATTCATTCAGGACAAATGATTTTTCTTTAATTTGTCACCTGTCTGTATATTGAAACAAGGTATTTTTGACTACTGATTACGAGATTTTTGACGACCATTACCGAGCTATGCCATGTGTTTATTTTTGTGTATTCTATTTTATATTTATTTTTACTTTTTGCATTTATGTTAGCGTGGACCCCCCCGAATACTTTTTTTTGCATTACCACACAAAAACTAGAGATGGAAACCATCTGATTTAGGTACATCGTTCATATTTTCCACAATAAGTGTCTAAGGGGAGGGATAGTTTTCATAATTGTCCCATAACACTTATTTATTATACTGTAAACCAGCCTACAGTATAATAACTAGTGAGAGCAAACCTCAGTTCTTTTTATATTCTTCTGATCTATTGGCTTGTATGACTTCAGAAACGTCTGAGGTTGTGTTTTACAATGACGATAATTGTAACACTGTGTTACAAATGTCCCCTGATGATCCCTTTCAACATTTGCCGAGATATCACAATAAACTGGCATCCTGATAGGTCAAGTAGGCAAAACGAAAGCAAGGTAATAAAGTGAAAAACCAAAACCGCAAAGCAGACTTTTGCTGATATTGTAGGACGTGTGTATGTAGTTCAAACTTTCCACGCTCAAAGAGGACAATATCACGCATGTGCAGTGTTGCAAAAAAGGTATTTAACGTTACAACCTTCCTCCTGTTATAACTGTACGCAAGCACATTTACACCTCTTACTGAAAAATGTGATACGTGTTAAATATGACAATTTGACACACAGACAGCACAAACAACGGTGAATCGTGACCTCAGTATTATAAGGTTCTATCTAGCATTTAGGTGGAAAATGAGTTAACCACATAAACTTCATCACTGGGGGACACTTCATTCTCCTGTGCTGTTATTTTTTAATTTTGCAAAGTCTTTGGTGTAATATTTGAAAAAATTAAAAGTTCCATCTCCAAACTCACAGATAAACTTGGTTTTATAAGGTTCCATCTGCCAGCCAATCAGCATCCAGGATGAATACACAACATAGGGCACTGAATGAATGAATACACAACAGCTGGGGTCAATACATAACCAGGTTTTATTTACACACTGACAGAAAAGAGCAAAGGCGAAACCTCAGCATGGCGAGCCGGTGGAGAAAGAAACCTTCAGCTGCAGATGTTTTACAGCACACATGTACTAAACAGAATTGGGCTTGGTCTACTGTAGTCGCTGGTCTACATGTGTAAGATATATGCTAAGATATATTACTTGTTAGTAATTTATTGAGATTGAGGGCTTGATTAATGAGAAACAGCCAGATAGAACCTTATAAAACCTAACAGTATTAGAGCTTACAGAATAATAAGGCTCTATCTGTTCGGCCAGTGTTCAAAAATGCACTTTGCAATTGTCTCAGAATTTTGATAACATACATTTGAAGTAACCTTAAAGTGCAATCTTGTTCAGCTGTAAATGTACATTTCAGTACTTCAGTTTTGCTAGCTAGAATGTCAAAACTTTGAAGCCCCATATCTCAGAACGACTCTTCACCCAGATAGAACCTTATAATACTAAGGTCACGAAATGGTCCATGATCAGGTCAAATGTCCTGTAAGAAGGCAGTCAATCTACCCTCACTATCAGATTCATGAAGAGGAGCGAATGATGACAAACAATAGCTCAAGGTGTAATTGACTACCTAAAACATAGTCAATCAATCAAGGCAGGTTTGGTATCCAAAACTACAAGTCTAACATACCTAATGCTGCCAAATCACACAGCAAAATCATTAAACAGTTCTCTCAAACAACATCAATTTAGAAATGTCAAATAATCAGGTTACCCATAAAATGTATGCAGTTTACCCAAATATCCTTCCTAACATGAGGTGATCACTTTGTACCTTAGATCAGGGCCTGGGAACCTGCTGCTCAGTGTGGTTTCAAACATACTGATCGAGCTCATCAGCTAGTGATTCAACTTAATCATCAGGGCAGCAGAGAAAGCTTGAAACTGTGTAGTACGCGAGTCCCCAGGACTAAAAACTCTTGTTAGAGAATGCTAAAAACAAGTGTGATGCATGGACTGGGTGTTTAGCCATTAAGCCCTAATTGTATTTCTCAGTTCTCTCAATACTCATGTACTTGCGCCCTCCTGTGGATGAACTGGACATGACAGACCTGTGATGTGAAACATTGTAAAACTCCCTCACTAATCAGACTTGGGGCTATCGTCTTGCCTGAGAGATTGACAACATGCAATTTTCACACTTATGTGTATTCAAGAAACACAAAAATGCAGCATGTCATGTTTTGGTAGGCTAATACAAGCAAACGCATGAAAAAAAAACAAAAAAACAAAAACCTTGACAGTACTAAATAAGCAATAAGTACATTAATAATTCCTAAAGTAGTAAACTTAAATTACATTTATAAATTACATTTAAAATTAAATACATGACAATCTGAAAATGACTGCTTTACCATTTCATTACCATTAAATACACAAAGACTTTAAAATCAGTCAATACGGACTTCCCGCCACAATATCTGAAATTGTACCTTTTCATTTCTATATTTTTTTCTTCCCAAATTAAATGAATTTTTATTTCATATACTTAAATATATTTTCTATAATTCTATAATTTGTTTAGGCACACACAGTGGACCCTGAATCGTGCAGCAGCATTCCATTATAGCTGAGCTTGTGCAAGAAATGGCTAAATGCCTTTATTGCATTTTAAATAAACAGAAGAAGGAAACCCATGAAATGTGAAAAGTGTATATAAAAAAACCCAACAAAAAAAACAATCCCACACAATCAGCATCAAACGTTCAACAGCTGCTCTGGGGAAAATCATCGGACAAAACGAAAGCTCCCAAGCGTCTCTGATCGTCATGAGATTTTCTCTACAAATGTGTTTTTCCTGGACCACCTGAGGGCGGGTTCCATTTTGGCCTGCCTGACTCGTCAAATTTGGATGACTGTGGTTTGGATTGCTTAGGCACTGGTACATTATAGTGCCGGTCGTCCTCTGTGACCAGGCTAAGGCAAGGCCAGTCTGGTCTGTGGTCATCTGGATAGAAGGTGACGAACTCCTCAGTGCCTGCCTTGTAGAGCCGATAGACCTGAATTGTCTGCTGTAAGGAGTAACCAAGCAGAAACATCTCCACCTGCAGCAGACAGGAAAGAAGCTCGATGACTCATAACCTTCACTTAGTGGCCAATATGCAAACATCTGGAATGTCATAACAGGACTCACCTCTGTTACAAACGGATTATACATGATTCACTATAGTACATGTGCACATACAACACATCAGCATAGTGAGTATTGGTAAACATGCTACAAGAACTCGATAGCCATGGATATTATTTAGGTTTTGCTCATATTCAGTATCTTGAATGAAGAAATCAGAAAACAAAGAAAATACCCATGGTTATAGTAGTTGATGAACACCTTTGACAGACTGTCAGACCTAATAATCATATCGGCATTTTCGCAACTTTAAACTCGTTGGCCAACCTAACCACATTCGTCTCCGCAGTACTATCTGTATTGTCATTGATGTACTTAGAAATATTTGCCTAGAAGAGCCTCCCCACCCGTTAATTGAACCGTCCCATTTCTGAATAACCAAAATTCCTGGGAATTTTAACGTTTTAAAAGTGCTGCGCTTTGTAGCGTAACTGGCGAGTCATGTCCTGCTGTTCTCTTGTATAATAAGACATTTTTGAGAACAAGAGAGGGGGAGAAAATTACAAATTGCTGTACGTTTGAATGTCTGTGGGAATTATTATTGCCCTGTCAAAACAATTGTTCATCATTTTGGGATTATTGAAGAGCACAATAAACAAGCCCTGGGTTATTGAACATCACTAGACTTGTGTAGCCGTCATGCCTGGGCTCCTTATTGCAAAGGGCATAAACAAACAAACAAACAAAATCAATCACAGTGTAATAACTGTAGAGTTATAAGGTGATCCTTATACATTTGTTTGCTTAATTATTTAAAATATATTTCTAGTGCCTGTGTTTAATATCAGTATCTAACTAGTTTGAACAATAAATCTGAATTTAGTCAGGACTGGCAAAGTATAGCAGACATTTTCATATTAATCCTCCGGTAGGCCATTTCTAACCCATCATCTAGGAACAGACGTGTGCTAACTAATTACTAATAATGTTATTAGCAGTTTTTTACATTGCTTGCACACTTGTTCTCAACACAGGCTGCATCTTTTTATTTTCTTGAACCCAAAATGAGTCCAGGTTAATCTTAGGGAAGGACAATTCACTTTCCATAGAATCAGTTCCCGGGTTAGACATACTGCCACTGAGAAGTCCGTTCTACTAGGGAGAAGTCCAAATTTTTTAATATTCAAATATTCAAGAGAGTCTAAAGAATTTGTATCTATATTTAAAACCGAAATGCGTAGGACCACCCTCGTCAACGTATCATGGCTATCTGTCTCACTGCTAACCAAGGAGACGGTTAGACATGCCGTAAATGAACTCACCGCCTCGCGAAGATGTTGTGAAATGAAATTTATTTGAATGTGTAAATGTGGATTGTGATGGCGCACACCTGCTGTAGCGAGTTTAAAGTGTCACTCAGTGTACTTTACACCGCCTAACACACAGCGGATAAAGGCTTAATGTTTTGTGCATTTTCTTTGTGCGCGGCAGGTTCGAATAATGCCTTGAAAAATTCAAATAGTAATTTGGCCTGAAATGCCCATCCCTACAAGCTATCCTGCTTAAAAATCTCATAGCACGTTTCAAACGATGTTATTTTGAAATAGTTTTTTCTGTGATATCATCTATACCGGTAACGGTGTAACTATTTCAGATTTTCTAATATACTGCCATACCGGTATATTGTCACAACCCTAGATCAGACATAGGCAAGCCATCACTGGGCCATATTGTTGCTCAGTCAGTCTGTGAGCCTACCAGATACACAACATGGTAAGAAAATACCACTGACATTATAATTTATTTTTTATTTTTAAAGCCTTGTTGGAGTTCTCACCTGTTCCAGGCCGCCGCTGAAGCCCACGTGTCTGAGATGATTAGTGAGGAAGCTCCTGGGGCATTTGGAGGTGTCGCGGGCAAAAAGGAGCCAGCAGAACTCTGGCACGTTGGAGTCCTTCTGCATGTCTGAGTGCAGCTGAATGGCCGTCTTTAGCATCAAGAACTTCAGGGCCTCCAGAAGCTCGTATTCTTCACGGCCTCCCACAAATACCTGCTGGCAAACCCGCTCCCGCTCCGCTGGACTCACACACTGCACCGCCTCCTGCCACTGCGCATGTGTGTGATGGGAGAAATCAGGAGGTCTTCAGGTAAGTCACACACAAGCCAAAACTATCCCCAGTGTACTTTAATTATAACGTTTTGTAATGAGTAATAATGAAGATCTCTCTCTCCGTGTCATGAATGTTAATTGCACTGTCACTGGAATTATATATATAAAAATACATTAAAAAATAAATAAACCAAGTAAATGTCCACACCTAGAACAAAATAATAATGAACTTTTTGCCATTTTCATCAAGTTGTTCACTGAAGACACGCCTGTGTTTGTTGTTGGCATGTTAACCATTTCCCGATACTTCTGTGCAGTGTATGAAAAACAGGGGGTCTCCAGGGTACCTAGTTCCAGGCAAAGCCCCTAGATAACTCCAAAATAAGGCCGAGGGAGATTGACGTTTATCGTATTAAGAAATATATGATGTGTTCAAGTAGCCTACACATTAAAAGGCATATCTACTCATTTTAAACCTAAAAAGTTTAAAAGTTTCCATATTGTATAAGAACTCTCTGACAACAGCAGCAACGCATCACTGACCTCAACCTGAAAAGTCCTAAAAGACCAGGGGCGTGGCCACGTGGGTGCACAGGGTGGCAGCTGCAACCCCTAAAATAAGCCTTGCCACCCCAATGGCCACCTCAACTATGAACTCAAATCACATCTCTGAGAGGTCCATTACTTCTGTGCAATTCATGCAGTCTTAATGAATCATATGTACCTCATGTTTATTTAAATCATCACTGTAGAGTTGTAAATCTCAGAACTGTGAACAAATCGCATATTCTGCAAATACAACCTTGTCCGATACATAATGAGGTGGTGCCACCCCTCTTATGCTCTTATTCTCTGGCATGTATTATTTAGTTATATGCTGTTTCTGTTGGGCTCTTTGTGTTGCTTAAATCTCTTCCTTTGGTTATAAACCTACAATAAACTGTGAGTAGGCCGGTCTCGGCCAATTTGCCTGAATATGAGACAAAGTGTTCTACAATCTTCAGTAATTTTACACCATTCTAATATTTTTTTAAATCAAAATCACTGTGATTCGCTATAAAACTAGCACATAGGCCTAATAAGAGGCGTAGTCGATCATCAACTTTTGGCCTGACGACGCCCCCCGGTGGATTTTAAGTACAATTCAAACACTGCCTCAGTGCAATGGGACTCAATTCATTAACTGATATTTTTCAATTAAATACGATGGTAAGCTACCCACATTTGAAGTGAAAGTTTTCACAATAAAGCATTTTTTAAATATGCAACTAGGGCACAAAAGACTATTTTTGCAGTGACAGCTGGGTTACTTTTAGAATGGTTGGAATATTTGTTTAATAGTGTAATTAGAGCTTATAAAAGAAAATACGGTTCCCTTCCAACAAGAACATTTCCTTTTAAACTGCAAACCTTTTGAATATACTGGCATGAAAAAGACATCCAGGGTGTGCTATAAAAAAGGATAGATGAGGAAGGATCAGTGTTACCTTGACTCTCATGAGCTTCAGACATCTTTCTAACTGCTCCACCGCTCCCCCTTCATCTCTGCTCCCAAACGGAAATCTCCATTCTTCCACCAAATCTTGCACACACTGCATTTGTTTTGACCACTACATGAAAAGAAGGACATAAGACATTCAGGGCTGTGTGCCTGACTTGCATTTTACCATCAACCTACTACCATGTCGGTATGTGTTTTTTGTTAGTGTTAATGTTTAAGCAAAAGGTTCAGCGTGTCTCAAGGGATGAACTTTTTTCCCCCTTCTCTTTATCTAATATTATGTACCATTTGTGTACATATTAAAACCATAGTTGCATAGTTCCTGTATAATTATATAATAACAAATGCATACATAAATAAATGTGGACAACTACTCACTGTAAACTTGTCCTAGATGGCATTAAAAAAAATTTACACAATGAGTTGTACAGTTACTGAATTTGTAAATGTACCTGACAAATAATGACAGTATAAGCGTATGTTAGGTTTATTGCAGAATGCTGAAGACAAACCTGAACCATTTCAGCGTTCTGCAGCCAGACCGGGAGTTTGTGGGATTGGCTGAAGAGCTGGACGAGGGTCGCTCTCAGAGCGCAGTAGTTATCACCTCTCACTCTGCGCAGACTCTCAAACTTCTGAGCTATTTCTTCATACCCCTAAACACAATGGCACATGGGGTTAGTGTGAGGGTATTGGCTGACACGAACACGTGTGAGATAAAGCAAAATTAAAGCAAGTATAAAGCAGATCATGTAATCAACTTGGGCTACAGAGCTTTTTCAATGGCCCTGGTTCCGGAAGTAAATTGTGTTTTGTAATTACAGTAGATATTGGAGTTTTGTGTACATGTAACGTAGTGTTTTTTTATTATATAGTTCTAGTTCTGCTGTTCTTCACTTAGCCTGGCTAATTCACTATAGCAAGCCACCTCATGCTGTGGAGTTTTACTCCGTACTCCTTCATACCTAAAGCTGGCAGAATGCTTGATTTTATTTGTGTTATGCGTGCAGTGGTGGCTCAGTGGTTAGGGATCAGAAGGTCGTGGGTTCAAGCCTCAGCTCCACCAAGCTGCCACTGTTGGGCCCTTGAGCAAGGCCCTTAACCCT
>JAOUQW010019863.1:0-11914 GCA_028565825.1 Olivaichthys viedmensis
TAAGCTGGGGTCAGAGCGCAGGGTCAGCCATGATGCAGCGCCCCTGGAGCAGGGAGGGTTAAGAGCCTTGCTCAAGGATGATGCATGTGTCTGTCAATCAACACAAACAGGGCAAAGACTGTCGAGTGATTGGTTGACCACAGATTCAGACCAAAGCAACAGAACATGAAATGCAGATCAATGTCTCTTCCAAATTGCTCCTGCTGATGTGCAAGGACAGTTCTGTACAGTAAGTGGAAATCTGATTGCAACTCGCCAATAATCAAAAGTAGAAGAGAAGAATATAGGGCACGACAGGCATTTGGCATGGCTGAGAAGTCCATTTCTGATCTGCTCAGAGATGTGGCAAATAGATTAGACAGTGGCACTTTGCCTCAACCTGGAAGACAGTTGCGGCAGCCTGATATTTCTTACGAAGCCGTACCAGGCCAAAGTTCCGCTGACCCAATCCCAACAACCCCTGTTTAATGCTATTTGATCAGCTAAAGTAAGCAAAGCACTTTGAAGCTCATTCAAGTCCTCCATCTTCCATTTAGGCGGCAAATGGATAGTAGTCTGGTAGCACTAGCACATTACAGGAAGTTTTTATAGCCATGCTCCAAAAAGGAATTGCCAGATTCTGGAAAAATAGTCAAGAGCAAAGGATTGACTAATCAGTGAACACGTCCAACCCACTGGTGTAGATTGACGGACAAAGACATTATCCTAAAAAGGGACAATATGAAATAAAAGTGCCACTCAGAAAACTGTCATTATGAAATGAAAATAGACTTTTGAAAAAGGAAATTTAAAAAATAAAATCATGACAAAAAATGAACCACAATAAAACTGTGTTAGTGTGAAAATAAGAATGGTGAAATAACATGTCATAATAATGTGCTGAATTGTTTTGCAATTTAATGCTTCATTTATAGATACTTTGGTAATTATTCATATGATTATTTATTTCATAATGTCCTATTTATATATTTAATTTTGTCACAAACGGATTTCCATACAAAATCTTATCACATGACTCTTGACTTATCAAGATATTTTTGTAAGACATGGCCACCATTCAACCTTCCTACGATTATGTTTTGGCACCATCAGTCTGACAAAGCTGGAATGAAATGTTATCACCATCCCAGTTTTTGATACAAATTATTTGAATCACTTCGCCAATATGCTTATTTAGCTAGTTAACAACTGGCAAGTGCTGGCTAGTTAGCAACTTTACTTGCTAGCCAAATAGTTGAGAAGGCATTTTTTTAAAATGTTTAGCTTCTCATTCAGTAATGATTATAACCTTCCTTCATTAGTACTTGTAATGATTCATCTAAACTAGCTAGCTACGCTGTTATTCAGCCATCAATTGCTAGCTAGGTGGTTAGGGCGATGTTTAAGGCATGTATACAATACCTAAGCTGATCAGGTTCGCCCGTATGCAGTCTTTGGGATTTGTGGTGATTGGACAAGCAAACATGTCTCCTGTCTGATTGGCCGGCACATTAAGCCCCGCCTTCTCCTGTGGTGCTCCAACCAGCAGACTGTAACAAATGAAACATAAAGTGAGAAATGATATTAGGATCCATCAGCTTCATGGGCAGTGAAATTGTCTAACAATTTATTTAAAACGAAATAAAACTACTGTTACGGAAGACCAGGGCAGGTACAGATTAGGCAATAATAATAATTCTGCTTCCAGAACTATTTAAATAGTAATACTATGATATTTTTATGTTAGCATGGTTTATTGTAGTTTTGAGGAACTATTACATAGGTCAAAGATTGTTCTGTCTTTGAAATGACTGCACCCAGAAACCCACAATTCCATGAGTTGGATGGTTCTCTAAATGTTCAAAGGACTTTTTGCAATTATAAAATGGCTGCTTCTGTCTGTTTACAAACATGCCTCATTTCCCCATATAGATTTTTCAAACACACAACACAATCTTAATCCGAAAATCTTCCATCAACGTTACATACACCAACACGCCTCATTCTTATAAACTCTGCCCCATCTGCTCAATTGGAATTTGAACTGAAGCATGGCGTGTCTTACTGCGCATGTGTGTTTGTGTGAGTGTGTCTGTGCGTGCACAGACATAACCGTGTGTGAACACACACAATGCTCCCTCATACACACCTCGGGCTAAAGATTCCACAGAACTCATGGAATTAATCGGTTTCTGTATTGCACCAGCCTGGCCAAAAAATCATCTGTAGAGTCACACTGTTACGGTCTCCAAGACATGGGACCGCTTGGCTGGCGGCACATGTGTGTGTATGTATGTGTGTGTGTGTGTGTGTGTGTGTGTGTGTCTGTGTAGCCCCGCCCCTGTCTAATCTCATGAAGTGTGCTCAGCTGTTTCCCGTTTGTGACCCCTATAAGTATCCCCATGTTTCTGTCTTCAGTGCTAGTTATTGTGAATGTCATGTGAATGGTGCGCCGTGTTTGTTCAATGTTTAGTTCATGTAAAATAAATGTTGTTAAGCAGTTGTGTGCTTGTGTCCTTCCCTCAACCCTGAACTCGAAGCAACACACACACACACACACACACACACACACACACAAATTGAAGACACTTCAATTTTTCACACACACTTCGCCCTACACACTTACTGACCATTTAGGGCTAGCGTAAGGCTATTTTAGCAGCCAATGTATGTTAGAATTTCAGATCTATCTGAATCTAATGTATGTCAGCATTCTGTGGCTGCAGTTGGGCTATTTTAGCATTCTCGGGCTATGGTTAGAGTATGTTGGTATTCTGGGGCTTGACGATGCTAGAATTCTGGAGCTAGAGGACATTTCAGCACTGTGTGGTTAGTATAAGGATGTTTTATCATTCTAAGACAATCATAAAGGTTAGTTAGTGTTAGGGCTAGGATAAAGGCAGGAGTTAAAGTGCCCAGTAAATGGCTTTAGAGTCGTGATTTGATTCTGTATATTGACGTATTTCCTTTTGAAACAGGACGTCAAGGGGGGAGCAGGCTGGCTAGGTAAGTTTAGTGTTTATTACTGTTTAGTACTGTTTAGCTCCTCTTTAACTGGACCTTTGTTCTTAATAAATTTCAGTAATATTAGTTTTGCGATTGGATTTGTAGTTGGATTTGTGACCGAGTACTGTTGACTTGATTTCTCTGGTAGGCTATATTGATCATGATGTAACAAAGCTAGCTTGAAGGGTCTTCTATGTTAGCTTTAGCTCACATTGTTACATGATTTATTTATGATGAATATGTTGATGTATTTTTACATGAAGTTTATACTTTGTTATTTTATGTAATCTTGTTATTGCTGAAATTAAAAAATAACTCTCGAGATCTCTACTTTGATTTATTATTATGAGGCTATTACTGTATATATTTTTAATAAGCGTGTAGTATATTTAAAAGTTTCAATAGCAGTAAACTTTGGTTTTATTGATTGGGATTTGATTGGCTTGTAAAAAGTGGGCATTCCAAAAAAAATTATAATAATCAGTCAGATTTAAATGCTGGCCTGCAGTCAATTGTGAAGGACTACTCGCCTCTCGCAACACAATCGCCACTTGAGGAGGCAAATGTGGAGGAAATCCTGCTAATGCAGGAGGAGGAGATGGAAGAAAATAACAAAAATGTAATCCCAGGAGTGAGGCCATATTTATTTAAACCAGCCGGTAACAGAGGTGGTGACTCGGATGCCGAGGCTAACATTTGTGTTTATTTAATCGGTATCGCTGCGAGTCTGAGCTAACTCAGGGGGGAGGGGGAGGTGAAACATGACATAAAATGATTGGTTACTATATTTTTTGTCCTGCCTGAAAGTTACCGTGATGTAATCAGTATGTCAAAGGTCATTTAGAGGCTGAAAAAAGTCACTGCACTTTATTACGGACAAAGAAGAATTTTGTCTTTTAAGTGATTAGTACAAATGAATCGTTCACAATCTGATCAAGAACATGAGCTAACAAAGTAAAAAAGGTCAGTTTTGATTTCAGCTTGTCTTTAAGACTAGGGTAAAAACATGTTAGCATTCTGGGACATGCAGTTTGCACAATGTTAAACTGGCAGCTATAGACTTCCCTTACTTGTTAGCCACATTACCCTTTTAACTCCAGTGCAAAACTAAAGAAGCAAACTTTAGACACCAAACACGCCTTGGTTGATCAACTATATTTGGGGTTTTGGCTCAACTGTTCCTTTAAAAAGGCTATGAAGCCCATAAAAGGAATCTGTGAGGAGTTACATGACCCTAACCCTGAGTACCACATGTCCACACTGATGAGCAACAGATAAAACTTCGACCACTAACCTATGCTGCTGAACCTAACTGAAACAAACACACAAATGAGAAACCGTGTTGTGAAACATCTAGATGGAACAACCTATGTTGATGTGGTTGCTAGGAGTTTCAGCTCTGTGTGTGTGCGTGCGTGTGTGTGTGTGTGTGTAATTCAGTCTGATTCATATCTGTTGCAGTTAGAGACACGCTACTGCTTCACACCTTGATGGTCATCGTGTCCGATCCTGTTCATCGCTCTGACTCAATGACTCAGTGTCCGTCTGATCTCTAACTCGTGCGTGTTGCTCTGATAGGATTATTCATGGCGCATTTAGATTTAGGCATGTGCAGATAATCAGTTACATGATTCAGTAACACAGTGTTGTTACTTCAAAATCAGCTCACTCCCTTTGTGTTCCATTCTGGAGTTTGCCTAGGTAGGGCAGATAAAGTCTGTCAGCTATCTTCTAAGTCTCCATATTTTGGACAAATGTAGAGGAGCATGCGTTGCATGTGTCCTTCTCAGAAAAGGTAATCAAATAATTGTCCACTGGACAAGACTTTGAAAAACATGGTGAACAGAAATGTCACACAGACAGAGGAATAATGTTTTAGTAATGTAATATGTCTGTCTGACTGTCTGTCTGCCTATCTATCTACCTGTCTGTCTCTATATGTGGTCTGTCTATTTGTCTGTCTGTCTCCTCAGTGTCTCTCTGATAGGTGATTACTGTTTATTCCACTCTGATTGATATTCGGCTCACAACATGATTACTTAGAGCTGATAAAAACACAGAGGACAAACAGAGTAGTGGAGGGAGAGGAGAGGGAGACGTGTGGAGGAAGAGAAGAGAGACAAGTGGAGCAGGAAAGGAAGAATGACAGAGTGAAGGGGAAGTGAAAGTCATCTCTGTCTCTTGTTCAGTTTGAGGTTTAATGTAATTCAGGACTCTCTGTCTTCAGTATATTCGGCTTCTGTCTGAGAAGATCAAATAAACTACAGTGAGCGTTCCCTCCGTCACTGATTAACCCCATTTGTCACATCCCTGTTCACCTCTACTCCCGGCTGGTTTTCCAGCCGTCTGCCTCGCCAGCTTACTGCCCAGAAATTGGCATAGGAGCTCAGTGTCAAGGTAACTTGTCATCAACAGAAAGAAGTTATGATGTGTGGTATCATGAGCTGTTGGCGGTCAAGTTATCCTTGAAAGAGTGAAGATACTGGTTAAAGGGTGCTTAAAAGCCATTCGTAATCTCAAAGACATCTAGAGTATATCAAGGGTATATCAAGATGGCAAAAAGACTCAACCCCAGACAAGCCACGTGGACCCCTATTCTTATGCTTCAATTTTACAATTTTCTACAGCTCCGGGTCCAAAAATGTTAAAGCAGGTGCCTTGTCCCTTAGTGATGAGGAGGAATGTTTTTCCAAGAAGGCTGGCACCATCATACCTGAGTCTTGCATTGTGGCACCTGTTATCTAGAACATGATGTTTCCAACATGAGGTTCTATGAGCTTGGCTCAGTTTATCCAATGAACATTAAAAACCGTGTTTAAAAAGCATGTTTCTATTACAGAGATGCTGCTTAAATCTGAGCTGAAAGGAGCAAGAAGAACACTAAGAATCAAAGTATTTTAAGTGTGTGATGTCATCATCTATACCAGTATAGTACAGAGTAGCAGAAACACACTAGTTCTTAGCAGTAAGACAAACGTAGTGAATTCTTCAGAGATTTACACACTCGGTTTTCTTCACACTCCATGCAGAGTTGTATCGGCTTGCCAACTTAGCTAGCTTCCTAGCTAACTACCTATCATGCGAACTATAAAGAAAACTCCAGGGAAGAGGTAACTGCAGTGTAGTTTAGAATTGAAAGTCAAGGTTTTATGACTTCCTCACACTCTGTACAAAGTTGTATCGGCCTCACTGACTCAGCAGCAAGCTAAGTAGCTGGTTTGCTAACAGGCTAAAGCAGAAAGCAGCCAGTTATAATTAGAGCCAAATGAATAAATGGAAATTAATTTTCCCATTCTTTTGAGCATAAGGGCGTTTTGATACTGAGCACAGAACATGGCACTCTGAACGAATCAGCTATTAGAAAGGAATAATCAGCATCACACGCCTGAACACGAACAATCCCGTCATGCTGCAGATTTTCACATCATCCTTTACTCAGCATTCCTCACACGCAGTCACACACCCCACACGCCGAGTGTTCAGGCATGTTGAGTTCAGATAATCAGAGTAGCCATGTTTCCATCCCTAACCCCTTTTGATCCACTCAGGTGGGACGAGACTGAAAATTTTTTCCTAATTGTGATAAAATAAACCGTGTCGGTAATCAGTTACACCATACATAGCCACATTCAGCTCTGCCTCAATGACTGAGTGTCTGTCTCATCTCTAACTTATGCATGTGGCTTTGACAGGATTATTAATGCCACATTTACATTTAATCATGTGCCGATAATCAGTTACACAATTCAACACTATAACTAAATATTTGCTGTGGACACTTCAAATACCCTCACTCCTTCTGCGTTCCATTCGGAAGGAGGCTGCCTAGGTAGGGCGGATAGTCTTTCCCATTCAGAAGTATGATGTATTTTCTGGCTCCTGTTCATACTTATAAACAGCTTCATCCACCATTTTGAAAAGGAAAGTGCATCCGTGCGCAGTACTTTATGCCTCATCTAACACGGCCCGATGGCCCGATGGCCAGTGAATGAGGGAAGTGTTTCGACGACAGTATTGTAACGCAGAATTAATAATATATTTAATAACCTAAAGCTGTATAGTGACATTTCTTTTCAAACTGTCTGTTTACATCAGAGTACGAGTGTAAAAGTATGTGTGCATGTGTGTGTGTGTGTGTACTTGGTATGTCTGTGTCTGTGTGTACATCAGTGCTCTTCACTGAAAGGCATAGCATACAATAGAAGCCCTGCCCCTTTAAGTAAACATCGCTAAAGGAGAGAGAGAAAGCACACATACACAAAAGACTGACTGCGGGCAGATTATACACAGTCATGTTCAGGCAGGTGGAGACACAGCACACACAGATCTACGCGGCTAACCTGTATACATAACCCTCTGTGCTAGGGATGATACAGTACAGCATCAACACACACACACACACACACACACACACACACACACCCTAACACACACAATTTGATCATCAGTCATACTGCTATAATAATGTGTGCTATTGTTATCATAGACACTAAAGAATCCCCTTGTGTCCCTCGGCAGGAGACTGCCTAGGTAGGCAGCATTTTTTGGGCAGCGTTTTTTGGGCAACACTAGTTAGCTATGTGAGCTAAAGTGTCACTAGCTAAAACCATGCCACATGACAAAATGTATGCTTAATTGCTTTAAGTTTTTTGTGATATCAACAAATCATATCAACAAAAATATATCCGCGAAAATTAGACAGAGAATTTTGTCGATATTTGTAAAATATTATCAATAATTGGCGTTTTCATTGCCTACATTTTCAGAAAATCCCTTGGATAGAAAGCTGCCTACTGAGGATGAGAAAATTTTGAATCTGTAGTGAGTGTGATTTCTTCTGTTCAGCGGGATGTTGAGAATCTTCTTATTTTAACATGCTGTTCACAATCACACGCTATATTTCCTTTATACACAAGATACATTTGCATATAATTTGCATGCCAATTTGCAGGCCAATATCTGCAAACAGCATACAGTGCAACATGCACGCCTGAAAATGCTCAAATACAGCACCTTTTAGTTGTCAGACTCTGTGAACAGAGTATTAAAAAATATGTGTGAGTTCAGAATCAAGAACATTCTCACTCAGCAAAACAGTGTTGCTCATCATCCGAAACCATCTACTTCCTCCCCATCACTCCTCGTCCCTTAAACACTTTAATGTGCACATGAGGACAGACTGTTCATGCTGCAATGCTACATTTCTGTGCAAGCCTAATAAATGAAGAGCTACTGATCCACTGCCCAAATTTCTTACATTTTTGCCAAACCACTGAGCGGGTTGGCCCAGAAGAGGCATTTTCTGACTGCCTGACTGACTGACTGATCCCCATTCTTGATATGCACAGGTGTAGAAGTTGCTCTGTACACTAGGTGGCAGTGTACACCTAAAACATGGACAAGCAATCAAGACAAGAGTATGAAGGGACTCCACTACCGCAATATTTTTTCCCAAAGATATTCAGACAAATTTCGTTCCTTCCATCACGATACACTTGTCTCATTTCATTTGTGCATTCCCTAATCTTCCTCATGTTGATGAACGACTAAGGGAATTTGGCCTCTGTGTCACCTTATATTTATACCCCAATGAAACAGGAAGTCATGGATGACCGCTTATTCTCATGAGTTCCGCTTATGAGTTTCTAAACACTCAGGTGAACTTAAAAAAGTGAAATATAAATGGGAACATGCCTCAGTTACATTTTGTTCATAAGAATTTCTAGGGGTGCCAAAAATTGTGACACGTGGTTTTGTTAAATATATATATATATATATATTTGGATGAGGGCTTTTTATTTCTTCAGTTAAAAGTTAGATTCCTTTCATATCTTCAGTGTGAGATTAAGCAAATTAACAACAAAGAGTTCTCCAGAGTTCGACCACTTCTGGTTCACAATTCACACACCTGTTGCACATTTCACAGTCATCACATTCACTATTTATACAGCTCACTTTCTAGTTTCCGACTTTACTGCCTGTTATCACGACTACGGATATTGCCTGTTCCTTTTGTTTTGTTTGCCTTCTGTTTGATCACCCGGTTTACTCGACTTACTGCCTGTACTTTGGATTACCCTCTTTGGATTGTGTTTGTTAATAAAAGACTCTGCTTTTGGATCCTACTTCGTGTGTGTACATGAGTACCGACGTTACAACTACATGTTTTCTATATCTATGCCAAATGTCAGTATTAAATCGAGGGTGTGCCCGCCGCAGTGTGTGGGCCTCGTTATATTCTAAGTGACACCCACTGAGTCTTATATAGACACAAACGCTGTTGGTTAACAAAATG
Source organism: Olivaichthys viedmensis (assembly GCA_028565825.1). Classification (NCBI taxonomy): domain Eukaryota; kingdom Metazoa; phylum Chordata; class Actinopteri; order Siluriformes; family Diplomystidae; genus Olivaichthys; species Olivaichthys viedmensis. The sequence goes on from JAOUQW010019863.1 coordinate 9,281, forward strand.
ACAATTATAACAAATCGAGAAAGTCTGCAAATTCCTGTAGAAATTCCGAAGAAGGCCCTTGTGGCCTGTAAATACTAATTAGTGAGAATGTAAACTTCTTTTTTTTTGTGGCTACATCAACTATGTTAATTAAAAGTATTTCAAATGCCTCCTACTCAGCCAATTAGACGAGGGGGGTGTATATACCCAATAGCTGCGTCCTGGAGGGCAAGCCTCATTTATCTGCATTATTTCACATTGCCAGTGCTTGGTTTAATGTGAATGGTTTATTATCGGTTTGATATTAATGTACATAAATGTTTACATTTTCAAAACCAAATGTTTAACTCCTCAGTGTGTGTGCACTCTCCGATCATTAACAAATATATAATTGTATTCAGACAGTGGACTTAATATTCAGCCTACTCACTCCCTTTATGTGACAATTCAATTTAATTTAATTAAACTTTATTGTCATTATACCGTTATAGTACAATGAAAATCGGACTTGCAGGCCTCAAAATATAATTCCAAAATGTTAAAAATGAAATGTGGATATGTTCTGCAACAAGACAACAATCCAAAAAAGGCGAAATTAATGGAAAAATATGCTGAAAAGATGCTTTGCCATGACCCTCTCGGACTCTGATATGAAGAAGGCAGTGTATGACATATGGCAGAGTTCTAACAGACATATCAAAAGGAATGGGCAGAGATTTGCCAAGCAATCTGGCAGAGTTAGAACAGGTATGTGCGAGGGGGTGGGCTACGGGGGGCTTAATATTACAAAGGAGATGATCCAAAAACTGCTCAGAGGATACAAAAGAGATTGGAGGCAGTTAAAAAGGCATACAATTTATAAGAGAATATTTATATCACATTCATAAAGGGAAATGCAAACTTTTGAACTTTTGCACATGCACTATTTAGCCATTTTTGTTACTTGTGATAATGAAGGAACATCAGTGAAACCTAACACACTAACACCCTGATTTACTAAAATACCTAATAAAAGAGTATTCATTTGCGTGTGCAATCTGATAAATTGTGCATGCAGTTAGTGGCCGTTGTGCTATTTACAAAGAAGAATTGCATGAATGACGTTATGTGCAAAGGAGGGGGAGTAAACTATTTAAATTAGGCTTTTGAGAGTGCTAATTGTTTTCGAGTTTGGATCTCAAAGAGACTCTCGGAAGAGTAGACTTATATTATGTTTGGGGGGGTTTTTTGTTTTTTTTTCTTCTCCCAATTTGGTAATTGCCAATTCCCACCCACAAGCTAGTTCTCCCCTATCGCACGACAGCTACCAAGGGGAGGGTAAGGGCTAGCACAAGCTTCCTCCTAGACACATGAAGCTAACTACTGCATCTTCTTAAACTGCTGCTCATGTACTGGGCAGCTGTGCCTCTACCTTATGCATGAGCTCATAGACGTCTATAATTGGCTAGTGCTGCTCTGTCGCTCTGATCGACAGGGGAGAGAGAGTAACGCCATCCTTCCCACCCAGAGAGCAGGGCACAATTATGCTCTCTTGGACTCCAGGCCACGGATGGCTGTAGCATCATTGGTATTTGAACTTGCGACTTCCCGGTGATAGGACGAACGCTTTGCTGTTGTGCCACCCAGGAGCCCAGGCCATGATTTAATAAAATATTGGTTTTATTTAAGTGACACTGGTGACAGTAAACATGTTACTGCACATTAAGGTCACAGCGTTGCATGAATAACAATACATCACTGGTAGGCCGACCCAAATACAGCACTGCCCCCTACTGGACAAGTTCTCTTCTGACCCCCCCCCGTCCCAAATAACACTTTATCTGTATTTAAGACACACATGTGGCGTTGATCCTCAGCTGCAATAACGATAAGCGAGAGACCAGTCCCTGTAAAGGAAATGCGCATTCCTCTGTGTGTATGTGTGTGTGTGTGTGTGTGTGTGTGAGAGCTGTAATCAGTCCACACAAATCAGTACACTCAACGGGGAAAGTCTGTGTAAGGTGAGTGTATAAGGTGTGAGATGTGTATAAGGTGTGACATGGCTGTTTTATTTGGAACTGGTGTGAACTCTCACAGGATGTGACTCAGTCTCAGTGAGTGTGTGCGTGTGCGTATGTGTGTGTGTATATGTGTGTGCGCATTTTGGTTTGAAACACAGTCGATCAGACATTTAGAGATGAAAGTGCTACAACCATGACAATTTGGTGTAAAAACAAACAAACAAAACCTAGGGTTAGGGTTACTTTATCCAGATCACAGTCTGCCAATCAGACAGTTAAGAAGTATATACTGTAACTGCTAGTTTAAAAGATTTCGGTACATAGCCAATGCTAAGGGAGGAGTTCATTATTTTTAAAGGAGGTTTAATTTCTTCTGGAGAAAATGCGTAGGTACCAGATCTAGATGATTTAGAGGAGAAGATAAGTTAAATTAATTCAGGTTGTTGGATTGGGGTAAAGGATTTCAATTGCTCCACCAATGTGGTTGTATTGGCCTTAAAATATTTATGGCCTTTTTTTATTCACTTTGTTTTTCACTGCAAATAGACATTTTTCCCCATCCTGCTGCTGCTGGGACCCTTTCCCCAGTCAATATTGTTTACAGACATTTTACAGACCACCCCATTTAATATTGTTCTGTTGTCCTGTTTAGCGT
>JAOUQW010019946.1:0-11909 GCA_028565825.1 Olivaichthys viedmensis
TTGCACTTTATGTAGTCCTGTATAACGTGCTGCTGTATCGTTGCGTGTTGCACCATGGTCCTGTAGAAACGACATTTAATTTCAATGTATACGAGGCATATGGAGAAATGACAATAAAAACCTACTTGAACTTGATAATATAAATTTTAAGTAATCTTAAAGTGTCGGCTTTGTTGCGCTGTAAATGTAGATTGCAGTACTTTAGAGTTTTGCTAGCTAGAATGTCAAAACTTTGAAGCCTCATATCTCAGAACGGCTTCACCCAGATAGAACCTTATAATACTTAGGTCCCAAACACAACAAACACTGATATCACACGTGGCGCTCGTCATCACGCGGTCACACGCACAATCGTGCATGGCGAAGCACCCGTGACACCTAATACCCATGTCTTGAAACTATACCAATGTTGAATATATAAAAAATGGCTGCACCTTTTTCTCTATGCTCTAAGCTGGTTTCATCTGCAAAGTGACCACTGAATCACTTCTAACTCCACACATATGCCTATGTACTCTTGGGAATAATGTAATTTTAGACAATGACCCAAACCCAGATGCTAAACACAGGTGGATGGATTATAGTGACTGTGGGACTCCTGCAACTGAAATGATGAAACTTCTGCTTTGTGCCTCTTGAGAAATAAATCAAAATTCCTCCAATACAACTTGATCCTCTTTAATTATCAGAGTGTCAAAGATGTTGTGTGTTATAGTGGATGGACTGACTGTGTAATTATCCTAAGAAAATGTAGGATATGATTTTGTGATGAAGTCCTAATACTTTTCATGCTGATGTCTCCAATAGATCTTTGTGCTTAAAAAAAATCATAATGAAGTGAAATAGATTGCAGCCAGTGTGCCGAATACACACACATTTACGGCTTGCCTTTCAAAAGGGCTTAGGTTAGAGGACTAGTTATATTTGAAATTTGAGCCCACTATGCCATATGTTCTAACACATTTTCAGGGTTCTGTGGAATAAATAGAAGAAAAAAAATGTTATGGTCAAAAATCTCTATGTTTATTTCATCTGACCATAAAAACTGGGGTCAATAAATGTCCCCATGTAATTTAACAAACTCCAGATTTTTCTGATGAGAGTAAAGGCTTCCTTCTAGCAAGTCTTCGAAATAGCTTTGTTGCTAAACTATTTGCAGGCAACAGTGTAGCAAAAGAGACACCTAGATAGACTTTAGTACGCAAACGCACTTGGAGGGGGAGTCTTGAGAGTGTTTTTCATACCCATGTACGAGTATAACTACAAATATGGGTTGGTACCTTTATGCCACACATTAAAGTGACGTGAAAAAAAATACAAAACTATATTTGTTTTCCTTGAAAACTGCCAAGTATACACCATACTCTCTGAGTCAGTTCAAGTGAAATCAAGTTCCAACAGTATGTACATTGGCACATTGCTCATAATCTGGGTGCTTTAACATTTAAATTTAGGCCCAAACACCACAAAGCCCTCCTGGAAGAAGCCTGACATGCTTAGAGCATTTCCTCCTGCTGCTGCTTGGCTCAGTCTGTCATGTGCGCGGCTGAGCGCGTGATGTAGCGTGGCGGTCGCCATTTGCTTGTGTTTATGTGTTCTTTGTCTTTGTCTCGTGATGTGATTTTCCCCACCTGCATGTCATTTGTTAGTAATTATTAAGTGTTTAAATACCCGCTTGTGTCCATCCTGTATTGTCTCCTGTTTGTGTGTTAGCGCGCCTGTCGCGACGTGAGTTCTGTTTGTTTCCCCCCGATCTTTGTGTAGAAAATAAAATGATGATGTTTAATGTACTGAGTGGCTCCGCGATTGTGTCCGCACTCCCGCACCTGCACGACGTGACAGAACAGAAGACCTTCAAAAAGGACACAGCAAGCCGCAACCTGACAGCCGCATACCTGGAAGAGCTGCTGCAGGAGCTGGAGGAACATCAGAGGCGAGTGGACGAGATCCGCGGCATCGCGGCGAAAACCACCGCAACGAGGAGGTGCGCCTCCACTGTGAGGACAGCGGGCTTGTCCGTACTACGCCAGGAGTGCGAGGTACGGCAAGCGCGGCTCGATGTCCTGGCTGCGGTGGTAGCATAGCTCCTCGCGCCGCCACTGCTCATCCCGCCCGCCGCGCTTCGAGACCTGCCACAGCAGCCAGGCGGCGCCCAACCGGATCAGAGCCCTGGAGCGGAGAGGAAAAAGCCCCAGAAAGTTTGAGAGGGGGCTACTGACAGCCGCCGAGGCCATCCCGGACGCCGCTGGAGGCGTGGCCGAGCCCTCGGACGCCGCTGGAGGCGTGGCTGAGTTCCCTGACGCCGCGGAGGGTGGCCCCCGGGTGTCCGACTCAGCCCTACTGCCCATCCCCAGGGAGGATGTCGCAGCGCCGCCCCTGGGCTACGGGGACAACGACGTTCCTCCGCCCCCCGAGCAAGGGGAGGAAGTCGTAGCGCCGCCCCCAGGCTTCGAGGACGACGACGTTCCTCCGCCTCCAAAGCATGGGGAGGACAGCGTAGCTCCGCCCCCGGGCTTCGGGGACGACGACGTTCCTCTGCCTCCCGAGCATGGGGAGGACGTCGTAGCGCCGCCCCGGGCTTCGGGGACGACGACGTCCCTCCACATCCCGAGCAAGGGGACGACGGCGTTCCTCCACCTCCGGACACCGTGGTGGGTGGCCCCCTGGTGCCCGTCACCATGGACATCATTTCCCGGCCTCTGGGCTGCTGGGCCCCAGCCTGGGTCCAGCCTCCGGGCCACCACCCGGACGTGGACATAGGCCCCACAGTCCCGGGGGCCCCCCCCGGATGGCCTGTAGGAGGCGCTCCAGAGCCGCGCCATAGAGGGGGGGCTCTGTCATGCACACGGCCGAGCGCGTGATGTAGCATGGCGGTCGCTATGGCGATGGCCGCCATGTGCTTGTGTTTATGTGTTCTTTGTCTCGTGATGTGATTGTCCCCACCTGTATGTCATTTGTTAGTAATTATTAAGTGTTTAAATACCCGCTTGTGTCCGTCCTCTATTGTTTCCTGTTGTTTGTGTGTCAGCACGCCTGTCGCGAAGTGAGTTTGTGTTTGTTTCCCCCCGATCGTTGTTAACGTAAAATAAATAGGTTTGAGTTTCAAAGCGGCTTTGCGTTTGTGTCCGCACCCCCACGCCTGCACAACGTGACAGCTATAAACAAGACATGAAACAGTGGGACAGTAAATAAACAGTATATTTGTCTTTATTCTGGTTAAGAATGTTAGTGTAATGAAAATCATGACCATATAAAAAGTTTGCTCTGCAGCTACATGCCTTAAAATGATAACATTGTTGTAGATAATAATTTAAAATAAAGTTCACAGCATATAGAAAGTGGGAGTGTGTGATTTGAATGGATTTCTATGGAGTTTACATTTCACTTATGTGTGTCACATCTCACATAGATTAAACATTGGTAAAAATTTAAGTGTATCTGTTCCATAAGATGGGCCTGAGATGCATGGCTAAAAATTGCTTCAAAAATGCTTTCGCATGAATTGGCTTTTAGTAGCCACATCTGAGTTGTTAGTTCTTATTTGCTACAGATAAAATAATTCACTCTGTTGTATTTAGTTAGTAGATGGGTAAAATAGCCTATTTATGTTGAAGTGGGGCGACATAAATAGTGTACATCCATAAAACCGGCTTGTAAGAAATGGGAAAGAACATTTAAAGTAAGGGAAATGCTGTTTCAGCGCAAGCACATTCATTTTAAACCACGAAAATGGGAACTGTAGGAATATCTACACTACAGTCATCAGGATTGCTTATGGATCTATCTGGATCCCTTTGCAGTACATTTCTCTTTCAGGAGCCTGAGATTTCCTGTATGAACATGCTGTGACAAATGACCCTTATTCTCCCAGCAAGACTGAGCTTCTATATATCCCTGGGGATGCATCCCCACGTCAAGATCTTGAAATCTGCCTGGAGAACTCTGTGATCACACCATCAGACAACGCAAGAAGCCGTGGGGTGGTTCTGGACATCCAGCTATCATTCTCGGCTCATATTGCTAACCTAGCTTGACCATGCATGTTTATCCTTTACAACATCAGGAGGATCCAGCCTTTTCTCTCCATGGAGGCCACTCAGGTGCTTGTTCAGTCCTTTGTCATCTCGAGACTGGACTACTGCAACTCGCTCCTGGCAGGTCTTCCTCTGCATGCCATCAGGCCCCTGCAACTGATTCAGAATGCAGCTGCACGCCTTGTTTTCAATCTCCCCAAGTTCTCCCACATCACCCCATTGCTGCGTTCCCTCCACTGGCTTCCTGTAGCTGCCATCAGATTTAAAACACTGATGCTGGCCTACAAAGCCAAAAACGGACCTGACTGCACCTACCTGAAACCACTTATAAAACCTCGCTCTGTGCCACATTCCCTTCGAGCCACAACCACGGCTCGACTTGACCCGTCACCCCTCAAGACTCAAGGAAGACACGCATCAAAACTCTCCTCTGTTTTGGCACCCAGTTGCTGCTGGTTGTTTTCAAACGAAGACTGAACCTCTTCAATAAAAATTTAAATGAGCACTAAATCACAAAAATAAATAAATAAATAACTATTTTGCTAACTCCTCTCTAACAGGGTTTTAGCTTTCATTATCCCTAGACCCTGGCCTATTTAGCGTGAGAGTGTTTTTTGATGGAGACTACAAAGCACTTCTGTAAGTCGCTCTGGATAAGGGCGTCTGCTAAATGTTGTAAATGTAAATGTAAATGTTATTCTCTTATTAATACCTCTTTTTAAGTAATGACTGTCATGACGGAACTAATTTTATTTTGGCCTGGCTGGTGGCCCAGAGGCTGGAGCAGGAAATTTGGAAATTTTACTCTGATTGAATGGTAATGGAATTTTGTTGTGTTTTGATGAGTCGTTCTACTTTTTTTATATATGATGTTTTCAGACAAACTAGGATCCCCAAACCTCAGCATGAAGAGGAGGAGGCCAATGACAAGATACACCCAGAATTTGAGACTGAAGAGGGAAGAGGATCAATAAAGCCGCTATCAACTTCTCACCCAAATGTTTATGGACCAGAGGGGCCTCTTACCCACAGCTCTACTTCACAGGAGCAGGAGAACAGTAGATCATCTACAGCACAAAAGCCCACTGGGACAGAGCTGGAACGCAGCATAGCCAGCCTGACAGCCAGAGAGACAACTAGTGTAAGTGTGGAGGAGGTATGTTATATTCAGTTGTTTCTTTCTTTTATGTTTTTGTTCTGTTGTACAACTTTTGCAAAGCTGTAAAATGGTATTGTAGTTATTGTAGGCAGGTACATAACAAACTAAAGCTCAACTTGTGAGTTCTGCTCTATTTTCGTTCAGGCTCAAGTGTAACCCAGAAGTATAACATCTGTGTATTGCTAATTTGGTTGGGGGTAAACCAATTTTTCCAGTTCTTGCCCAGTTGCTATTTTATTTGGCCAGAAATGAACGTGCCTGCGATTACATAAATGGAGTGGCGCAACATGGGGCATGACATTTGAAATCTGCTGCCACAGTGGTATTTTCAACCAAGCTTTGGTCCAAAATTGCGGTTAAAATTGCCACGTCTCGGAACCCCCTCTGCAAACACATGGCCAAAACTGTATTTTTCTGACTTTAAGTTAAATTTAAGAGTCCTGTTATTTCTACCACTAAAATATCATTGTGAAATCTATAAGTAGAACCTAATCATAAATCATTATGAAAATGTCACTGCTCTGCAGTGCACACACTCTGTTTTTAAAGGGAATGAGCAGAATTTATTTGATTAGATATCACCTACCACACCTCTTGATAATGAATAAATTTTTAACCAAACCCCTTTCTACATTTACATAGCTCTTTTCTAGGTTACTGCCTGCGCCAATGGTCACAAAAATACAAGAATGCTATTCTCTACACCCACACGTGCCAGCGCCACAACCTTATGCCTTTATTTTTTGTGCTTGTGTTATGATCACAAAAATAGGGCCTTAATTAAACATGCAGAAGACTGACGTTTTGAGTAATTGGGTATTTGGTTCTGTCTATTTAAATAAAAAAAATTCAGTCCAGTAATACTGTACCCAGAACTGTGCTCAAGACATGTTGTTAACTGTCTTTTTCTGTCTTTCTCTCTTATTCTGTGTCTTGCTGTCTCTCAGGCATTTGACATTATGCCGATTTATGGAGTTCTGCATCCTGGTGAGAGTCAACTGGTGACATTCTCATTCTTCGGCCATGCTGACATCAGTGCTCAAGTGCTGTCAGTGTGTGAGGTGGAGGAAGGCCCAACGTATGAGATCGCCCTCAAGGGAGAGGCTTCACTGATCACCTACGCCCTGGACACAACTGACATCAACTTTGGTCCTCAGGTGGATGTCTTTTATAAAATGCTCCATAAAAAGTGTTTGGTAATGCTATATGTTGTAATCGAGTTAAAGTACTTGACTCTTTAAAATCTCTGGTTTTTCAGTTGTTTGACCATGTGGCAGAGGCAGAGATCATTCTGAGGAACACAGGAAGGGTGGGCTTTGACTTCAATGCTCTATTGGAAGATCAGCATGTATCTTCTAAAGACGCCTTACCTGGAAAACCCCTTGTTATTCCCAGCACGGTGAGATGCTTCATGCTGTCATAGTATTGTTAATATCAGATGATATTCTACCATACATAATAATTGTATTTCACACAATGTCCAGCAGCTCTATTAAAGTAGCTTTAAGAAGATTAGAACTCATATGTCTTTTTACACTACATTATTAGATTTTTATTCCTAAATCATTCAGAACCTGTCCATGTAAATTGTGGCAAAAATTAAGGAATAGTATGAGAGTGCTATGAATAAAGTTGAATAAAGTTGGATTGTATATTATGATTTGAATGAATATGCAATACCTGATTGGTGTGCTTTGTCATATGTTGTCTGAAGGGCCACGTTAAGGCGAATGAGGAGATGAGAGTTTCTGTGTACTACCTTCCCGGAATCCCAGAGGTTTTTCAGAAGATGTTTCAACTACAGGTGGCCTTCTTTGAGCCAGAAAGCATTACGCTGAGGGGAGAGGGCATCTTTCCTAGAGTGTGCTTGGACCTGCCCAGAGACCTGAGTAAGAGCTCACTGACTCTAATGCTGTTGACCACACGGTCGACTAAAATCCTGAGACATTGCATGTGGTGTCTACATAAAGTTAGGCTTTTGTTACCACATCAATCTTACAGTCTTACTTTAATGTCATTAATATCTAATGTTATCCTTGGATAGCGAGAGACCAGTGGTTTTCTTATTTATTTTATTTTTTATTTATTGATTGATTGAACATAAATGATTGTGTTTAAATGCCAAATTCCATATATATTACATACAAGTGTAACTCAGGCAGTGCTGGTAAGTAGCATCACTCCAAGTAGCAAAAGTGTTTGTTTAACTACATTTCCAAGTAGCAAAGTGGCAATGCTGCTTATTACATTAAGTATCTTATAAGTACTTTAACAATTGTATCGACTGACAAATTAAAGGAAAAACCTGAATAAATAAACAGTCGAACGGTCCCACGGCGGGGAGGCCGTGACAGAACCCCGCCTGTGTTGGCGCTGCACAGGGATTCAAGGGGGGACCCCGGGCCCGTGGGCCCAATGTCCATGTCCGGGTGGGTACTCGGAGACTGGCATTGCACGGGGGACCGACCATCCTCCCCGGCGCAGCCGCTGGCGCGACGGAAGGGGCAAGCTGTCACTGTGCGACAAGCAGCGCTGTCCAAGCGGTCAGAGCGTCGAGCCACGCCCGCCACTCCTCGCCCTCCAGGCGGATCACGGCCAAGGCCGCTGACTCCCAGGTGGCGATGCACTGCCCGGCGCGGTAATCACTGACTCTAAGGTGTTGGCATAATCAAACCAGCACTGATGCGCCGTGAGTTCCTCCAGCAGCTTCGGCCCCTCCGCGGCGCGGAGCGGGAAGCGGCTCGCTGTGTCCATTTTTAGGTCCTTCGTTCTGTCACGACGTAGACGGGGTGGTGACACAAGCGTGAGCTGTTTCAACATTTACACATTTATTAAACACTAACACGAACTCTACAGACACAGCATGACACAACATACAACGAAGGACTAAACAGGACGGGAACATGGGGATACTTGGGTTAGTCATGGGTTAGATACTAATCATGGGAAACAGACAGGAGACAGGTGACTTGACATAATTAAACAGGGTAGGACTAGGCGGATACAAACATGCACACATGGCCAATGGCGGCCATTGCCGTGGCAACCGGCACGCGCCGCCAGCCGAACGGTCCCACGGCGAGGGAAACCGTGACACTATGGCCTTCGCAGTCACCAGATATCAACCCAATTGAACACCTACGGGAGATTTTGGACCGTCGTGTTAGACAGCGCTCAGCGCACCATATCTTTTGGAAGAATGGTGTTCCATCCCTCCAGTACAGTTCCAGAGACTTTTAGAATCTATACCAAAGCGCATTGAAGCAGCATTGGAATGCAAAGGAACAGCTTTACCTCTGACTGTTACAAAGCACTGACATCGAGTCTCCTTCCATAAATGTTACATAAATGTTCTCCTTACAGAAAACTTCACCACAGCAATGATTATACGTTTTTCTTTGTTAAATAACAACACTTAAAAAAAAAGAAGTGTTTATTGTTAATCCGATATATGAAGTCCCTGTGAAGTAGTTGTTACAATAGAAACCAAACATATTAGAAAGTGTGGATTAATATAAACCTGTGATTTGTCTTGCAGCCGGCACTACTGTCAGAGTCATGCGGTTATAGAAAATTAATCAACACCGTCTGACCAATCAGAATCGAGAATTGAACAGCGCTGTGGTATATATGTATGTGTGTATATATATATATACTGTATATCAGGGTTTCCATTAGCCGGTAAATACCGGTATTTGACCGGTAAAAACTCTGCAAGACCGCCAATTTAAAATCCCGTCGGACATGGTGTCCGGTAAAAAATATTCACTTAAAGTACATATGAAATTTACAGTAAATAAAGTTAATTTCTCCGACTCCTCCTATGTAATAATGCAAGTCTCTTAAATGAATATAGGTGATATGCTTAAGAAAAAATTTGGTTGTTTAAATGTAGCTGTTTAAGTGCACTTGCTACCTGGGTTTGTTTGAGGGACGGACTCTCGGAAAGTCTCTGCACGGACAAGTGATTTCCCTCTAGAATTTTTATTTTAGCAGGAATACATTTGATTTGCGTTCAAATGGGCAAAACGTCCAATTTTTTGTGAGAAGACATCTGATTTGTGGTTAAATGTTTTGGCTTTGCATATATATGACTTTGTGTAGCACTAGCCTGGCGCTACCAGTGAAACCATGGCAACCGGCAGTAAACTAAAGATAGGAATGCCCGCTACCGACCACCGTAGAGCCATTTGAGCGCAGTTGTCATGCGTGATCAGATGAAACACGTTAAGGATCCAAGTGCAGAACTCTTTATTACAGCAAACAGGGAAAATCCAAATCGTCGTCGTAGTACAGGCGTATGGATCAATAACTAGATAAACAAACGCACAGGCCGCCTTGACGTATTCCAGATTTCGATGGTCCATCAGAACTAGGAAGGGATGCTTAGCCCCCTCCAGCAAAAGCAAGCTTAATGGCCAACAACTCCTGATTGCCCACATCGTAGTTCCGCTCCATGGGTGTCAATTTGTGCGAATAGTAGGCACACGGGTGACGTCGCGAAGGTGGGGCCCACCTGTTGGGACAGGACTGCCCCTACTCCGGATTCCGAAGCGTTGACTTCCACCATGAAAGGTGTCTCAGGGTCTGGGTGGCATAAGAGAAACCATGGATGAATCAACAGTAAAAGTTGGCAAATCCCAGGAACCTCTTCACCTCTTTGATGTTGCGGGGTTGAGGCCACTGAATCACCGCCTGGACCTTGATGGCGTCCATGGCAACTCCTTGTGGCGTGATCACATAGCCCAAGAAGGAGACACTGGGTAGGTGGAACTCGCATTTTTCCAGCTTCACGAATAGCATGGCCCTGACGTGTTGTACATGCTCCTCCATGTTAGCCGAATATACCAGAATGTTGTCTATATACGCCACGACCCATCTGTCCAGCATGTTCCGGAGCACATCGTTGACAAACGCCTGAAACACGGAGGGCGTGTTCGCCAGACCATATGGCATCACCAGGTATTCATAGTGCCCCCTTGTGGTCATGAAAGCCGTCTTCCACTCGTCCCCCTTCCTGATGTGAACCAGGTTGTAGGTGCTGTGAAGGTCGGGTTTGGTGAACACCCGAGCCCCCCGCAACTGTTCGATGGCGGTCGGGATCAGGGGGAGTCACCGCGTTAAGGCCCTTGTAGTCGATACAAGGTCAAAGCCCTCCTCCTTTCTTCCCCACAAAGAAGAAACTGGCCACCGCCGGTGAAGTGGAAGGGCGAATGAACCCCTGTTGGAGTGCCTCCTGGATGTAGTCCGTCATGGCGGTGTGTTCAGGTCCGGAGAGGGGATAGATCCGACCTCGTGGAGGTGCGGCGCCTGGGAGGAGACCGATGGCGCAATCCCAACTACGGTGAGGCGGCAACTGAGTAGCCCTTCGTTTGCTGAACACCTTCGCTAGGTCCACATACTGGGGCGGAATGGCTATAGACATGGATGCGTTGGGACTCTCCACAGAGGTGGTACGGCAAGGCAGTTGTACGCAATGTTCCTGGCAGTAAGTGCTCCACTGGGTGATCTCTCCTTTGCTCCATAGTATAACGGGGTCATGGAGTGCAAGCCACGGAAATCCTAGGATGATGTATTCCTGACACGAGGGAAGGACAAGCAGGGTTAGGGATTCTTGGTGACACAGTCTGACCCGGAGAGTGATGAGGGAGGTCTGATGTTGTACTCCTCCGGACCCAATGGGGCGTCCATCTAACACGGTGATTCGGAGAGGCGAAGTTTTCTGTCACGCGTGATGAATATTAGATATATGTGTGTATTTATATTGTTTGTGTGTATACGTGTCCAGGAAATGTGTGAATGAACTGATGAACCGGAAGTACTAGTATTCAGGAGATTGCGACCTCTGGCGGTGAGGGGTGGTAGTGTCGGGGTTGACCGTGACAGCAGAGTTGCCAATTTGGGGAATTTGTTGCCAAATTTAGCTACTTTTTGATAGTCACTGCGACTTTTAAAAACGTTTTGCGACAAGGAGGTAATTTAGCAATTTTTTTTACAAAACACTACCTAGGTGGGTTAAACATGCACAACCTTCCGTACAAGTATTTGTTGATCCCCTACAGAAACTTTTCCCCAGCCAAGCAATGTCATTTTGTATTCCATCAATCACTGAGTAGTGCTGAACGCTGAGTTCGCGCTCTCAGGTCTTGCTCCATGCAGTAAAAATGGTGGGGAAAAAAGTATGTTTTCATATTTGGTGACTTTTTGTAAAAAAAATTTACTTTTGTGGGTGGTTTTGGAGATTTTTAGTGTGAAGGGTTTGCCAACACTGTTTGAGCGACACGAGGCGAAAAATCTCTGCCGGTGTGAGCGTATTGTGAGCGTAACTTTATGCTGACAGCTTACACAGAAAATCCAGTCAGGTATAATTGATTTTACTTGATGATGTCATTTTTGTATAGCACAATTTTAGTGTTTTGTGCGACAGTAGTAATTAACACCAGCAATAGCATATAACCATAATTTTACCCATTTGTCCGGTAAACTGAATCGCTCCCGGACACCGTGACCAGCACCAAAAATTCCTAGCGGAAACTCTGATATATGTGTGTGTATGTATATATATATATATATATATATATATATATATATATATGGACTGGTAATTGGTTTATCCTGGATTTTGTTAAATGTATGCAAAGCCTTTGTTTGTCCTTAATAGTATGCAGTGTGTTCAGGTGTTAAATAATATAAATAACACTGCTGTTAACCACTTC
>JAOUQW010020003.1:0-5000 GCA_028565825.1 Olivaichthys viedmensis
TGTTAAATACATTTTCATCATCTTTATTGTTTACCACCAAATCATTAACAATAAGTACTGAATGAACATTTGATTGAAAACTGAATAAACAAGAGGGTGATCTCTGACTTTAGCACAGTACTGTACACCTAATGACACATACTGCTCATATTTACACATACACACAGTGGCAAGACATCAGTGCACAAGAAAAAAGTTTAAGTGGTGTACTGCAAGTGGATAGTATTCTTATAGTGTGATTTTGTCCTATTGTTTGTTCTGAGAGCGCGGCAGGACGGCACGTTGGGAGGAAACATTGTGGAACCAGATAGCCTTAAATGTGAACCTTTAATCAACACTTTTGCTTCACTGTGTTACTCTCAGGGTCAACATGAGCTGAACATCTCTGATCGGCTCTGTAACAGAATTTCCAACAGCATGAGTCTTCACCGCTCCTGGAGCTCTCCCACCTGCAGAGTTTAATTCCTGTGCTAATCTAACACACATGATCGAGCTAATCAAAGCCTTCAGGAACGTCAGATCATCAGGTGTGTTAGATTACACTAGGAACTCATCTCAGCAGGACGGCACATCTCTGATTAAAGCTGCGTTCTGCCTTTTAATGATCACAACGTCAGCCATCTTCTCTTTCCAGTCAGTCATACGGCAACATGTCGTGAACTCCTTTATGAAAAGTGTGTTAATAAGGCATGTGTCGATATTAAAGGTGCAGTTTGTAAATGTTTAAAAGTGTTTCTAGGCCAGTAATAATCAAATATTTTTGCAATGCATTGGATCTGACTAGTTTTTTTTTCCTTTTAGGGCTCTGGTTTAAATTTTTCTGGCCTGGAAATTTGCCCCGCCCCCAGTTCTGCTCAGCCCCGCCCCCTTTCCCCTTAAAAGTCAACCCCCAAGGTACATGGAGTTTCAACAGAGGATGTGGGGAGGGAAAGGGGAAGGTAGTCACTGCTCCTTTAAAGTTCCTTATCACAATAAACTGTTATCTTGGATTATGATATTATGACAATATGGATTCATGAAATGACTGAACGTCGCTTCTCGGCTCGCTTCCTACTATCTACATCCTCTGCTCCTCATGACAGCTTTTGCGCAGCGAGGCGATGAGAAAACATTCATCTTCAGTCAGATGTGAGGTTTACAGCGCGCCCTGGCGAAGTGAAGTAGGCGGGCCAGGCTGCGTGATAAAGTTGAGCGGAGTTGAACTTTATAGAAATGAAAGGTCTCAGAGACTGTAGAGCTTGTGATAACGCATTCTGAAGTTAAACTAGTTACCTTAAATCACTGTAACAATTTACTTTGTGTGAGAAAATGATCTGTTTTGACCACATAGGGATTAAAACTGGTTTATTAAGTGTCGCTAAAAGAAAAAGAAAGACACACGTATTTACACAGAAAGAAATACGTGTGTTGACGTGGTAACCTGTGAAAAGGTCAGCAGCTAAATGGGTATTTGCCATTCTTAAAATTTTCACATTACAATAACGGCCTATTACGGTTTACGATATTATCAAAATATAGTTTTTTCTTCTTTTTTTTTTTTAAAGCTACATTCCTAAAAAAAATGCATTGTCAGAGTGTTCTAGAATGTGTTTTAGAATTGCTCTGTGTTCCAGAACAGATAAATGTTCTGAAATGGCTTGGTTCAAAAATGTTCTAGAATGGATCTGAGTTGTAGGATGTCCTGGAATTTCTTTCTTTCTTTTTTTTTTTTTCACGCTTTCATTAACCTCTCATCCAAGTAGGACATGTGCGATAACTCACTTCATATTGGTCCAAAATAAAGACCGTTAGCTGGCCTAATGCTAGAACAGACTTTATCTCAGGAGCACAAACCCTCCTAGGCAGGATGACGGTGACGATAATGAATATCGTGATGTATTGTTTCACTGATCATCAACACATGCCTTTAACAGTTTTTTTTTTTTGCTCAGTCAGACAGAAATACTGCTCACGGTGCACTCTGTGTGTGTGTGTGTGTGTGAGAGAGTTGAACTGAGCCAAACTTGAACGTGTGAAACGAGGCCTGAGTGGCACGGGAGTTTCCACTAGTTAAACGAAGCGAGTTCTCCGTGTCGGCCGTGTTTTTAATGGGCTTTTACAGCTCGTTATTTCAGAGAGAGATGACACAGCACCGCGTCTGCAGTCTGCAACACACACCGCCGTGGATTTGTTTAACCCCTTACGAGCTACTCGGGTCAAATTTGAAATGTTTTTTTTTTTATTGCAACATTTTCTCTAACAGTTTCTGTAATAAACATGAAACAACTTTATTTAAATATCATATTTTTATAACAGAGATGATGTTCAGCTCCTTTTTATCCCGTGAGAGTAATGAGGTGTAGTAAAAGTGTTATAAATGCCTGGTTTTGTAAATGTGAGGCAGAAGCAGGGTGATAGCGCCGTCCCCTACCCTCCATCTCTTATTTCCTGGGGCATGTGGGGACGTTAAAGCACTGTTTTCATCAGGATTTTGTATATAGATCACCACTGAGCTAACAGAAGGTACACTGGATGTATATTAAAATAAGTGTTGCAGTTGTTTTGCTACACATCAGTAGTTTGTCGTGTGGTTTCGATTCCGTCCTTACACGCTCTTAATAGAAAGTGGAACGTGGTCTTACCTTGCCGAAGTCGCGCACATCGAACAGGTCGAAAGCCTCGAACAGTTCGCTCTTCTTCATGCCGAACACCACGGTGCACGCGCACAGGAACGTCCTGATGTTCTTCAGGCACAGAAACTGCAGACAGACGGCAAGAACATGGACATTTTAAACACTGATGCGGTCCAAAATCCAGACCTGAGTGCACACTCACACACTCGATTGGGCTCGATGTGCTGATCATATACAGTAGCTACACAATATATCACGATATTTAACTATGTTGTTAAAGTGGACGCTTCAGAAAACAGTCATTTCCTCAACTAGAGATGAGGCTGCATTTTTGTCCCAGAATAATGACAGCTGTCTTTTAAGGGTCCTTATTTTGGACAAATATATAGAAGCATCTCAACCAGGCATGTGCCGATATTCAATTTTCATATCACGATAATAGCCTAACCTTTTATCGCGGTTTACAATATTATCGTTATCATTATTATGTCCAGGGCGGCGTTTTTACGAAAAAAGTCGGCACCAGTTCTTCACCATGTTTAACAAACTTTCATAGAATTCTCGTCATGTGAACAGAATTATGGGATTGGCTTTGATAAGGACACATGCAGTGCTCTTTACAAATTTGTCCAAAATAGAGAAGACAGCTGTCCTCATGTTCCCTTTCCGAATGGGACAGAGTTAAACGGCCCAAATACCTAGACAGCCTCCTCACAAATGAAGCACAGGAGAGGATGCGTTCACAATAACAATAGTATTGTGAACAATCCTTTATACTTCATAACAGCACATGAATAAACCTTCTTTTCACACAAAAACGCAATGCGACAGAATGAAAGACTGAGCAACTCGAAAAGATAAACACAGAACATGACTATCTATTGTAGTTTTCCTGCTGGTTGGCTGCCACAGTGAACTGTGCGATGTCACTCAGCAACTCACAACTGCTTTGTCATTTCACTGACTTTCCGCTGGTCTATACCTCCAAATGCCCCGTCGTCAGTCGGTCGGTAATCAAAGTCATATGTGATGAAGTGCTAGTGACAAAAAAAAATCGCCAGAATGTATTCATACCAATGAAGGAAGGTACTGACTCTGCACTGACTCCTCCCTTCAGTATATAGCCTAGTGCAGGTGAAAAAACACCTCATTTCGTGTCAATATCCACAAAATAGCAGGTAAACATCTGAATTATAATAAATATATTATTATTGTTATTATAAACAATGAGGTTAGCAAAGATGCTCATTTTCATCCAGAAGCTAAGGGGGGAAAAAGAGCTCTCTGCTGTGTTGTGATTGGCTCGGTGAACTTTCACGATAAAAAAACAACAGTTTACAGCGCGATGTCGGAATTGTTTCACTTGCTTGCCGCAGGTGCAGAATAAGTGTTACATGTGTCTTTCTGACACGACTGGGGAAATATTTTAGTTTTCACTAATAAAATTATGTAGTCTGTGTCATTTTTAATTAACCCCCACCTTTTTTCTTTGCTTTCTTTGAGGGGGGAGTCAAACCCCGCCCCCCATAATTCACTTCTTGAGCTTCATTTTTATACACACATAAGAGCCAGACATGAGCTCATCCCTCACCATATTTCCTGGCCCTTTGTCACTCGACTGAAGAATATCAAAAGTCAACAGAGAAAGTTTTCCTTGGAAACCAAACTGTGTGCGTGGGTGTGTGTGTGTGTGTGTGTGTGTACGGACAACGTGGACTGAGAAGAGAGACGCTGAGGCAGCATGTTTGAGAGCTGAGTGTTTAGTTACCGCTGTAAAGTATTTATTATTAACCACTTAAGCAAAGCGCTCAGCAGAAGGCAGTTAAGATAATAGTAGGTAAGTGTGTCTCTCCTTTCAATACGACGTGTATCTTGATCCCTGATTCCTGATCCCTGATCCATTATTAAAGATACAAGTAAAGCAGCTGACAACTCAATATAATTTAGGGTGTGTCTAAAAGACATTAGCTATTTTAGTGCAGACGCTCTGCGTAAAAAGGTTGGGTGAAGTGGAATATAAATAGGAGGGTGTGATTCATTACATATAAACCTCCTATTAAATAGACTGTTGAGTTATTTTATAAAGGGTGCCAGAGACTACGCCTCATTCATGAAGAAAACACCTCTTTTACTGAGAGACCACGCTTTATTCATGAAGAAAACACCTCCTTTACTGAGACCACGCCTTATTCATAAAGAAAACACCTCTTTTACTGAGAGACCACGCCTTATTCATAAAGAAAACACCTCCTTTACTGAGAGACCACGCCTTATTCATGAAGAAAACACCTTCTTTACTGAGACCACGCCTTATTCATGAAGAAAACACCTAATTTACTGAGAGACCACGCCTTATTCATGAAGAAAACACCTCTTTTACTGAGAGAC
>JAOUQW010020003.1:10000-11907 GCA_028565825.1 Olivaichthys viedmensis
AATTTTCTATTGCATTCAAATACTACATTTATTCAATCGCCTGCCTAGTTTTCGCTACTCGGACAAAAAAAGGGATTTGCTTCCGTTATTAAATTAGTAAAGGTACACAAGTTCATGCATGTATCGGACGATTACTCATTTTTATTGTGTGCTCGAGTACTCGACTACAAAAAAAACCCCCTCAAAATCCATCACTTTGGGTTTTGTGTTGTTGTTTTGGAGTTCGCCGTGTTTCTTTTCTTTATTAAAGTGCCGTAGTTGGTTTTAAAATGCTTCCTAGTCAAGTTCCCTCTTCGCCGACGTTACGATGCATGTAAAAAAAAAAAAAAATTATTATTGTTTTCAATTTTTTTTCTTTTTTCTTTGTCTGGCTGTTGGATGGGAAGAGGGGAAAAAAAACACGCTAGTGACCATCTAACGGTTATATCATCGGCCTACTGAGCCTACTTGTCCACGAGGCAACTACGAATAAAACACTGACAGCCTGAACACGCAGTCTGCTCGTCCAGGGCGCTCGAGCTACTGATTTGTCCATCTCTGTAAATATCTTTAGCTGTGCATTGCTTGTTTTTTTTCTTTATTTATCATGCAGCTTCCACTATGTGGAGAAAATTACGCACTCGCTGCCGGTAAGATCAAGGACGCCGACGTCCGATAACCATCCGTCAGACCCAACGGTCAGAGGATCTAAAGATCGGATTTCTGATACAGCTGCAGTCAGATACCAACACTGAACACTGAAACCAGAGCAACGAGGAATAAGGCCACAGCGAGGACCCGGCAGCGTTTAAAATGTTTGAGATCATTATGTACAGGCGCTCGGTGGACGGTTTATGGGGATGTTATTTATCCCGGACGTAATCCGAGCGGCAGGTCTGCTAAGCAGAATAACGGCTAAGAATAGCCTTCATTTTTATTTCAGGTGCTTTGGATCGGGAAATTTGATTCGGAATCGTTCTCCACCGAATCGATAGCTGCTGATTTTTCAATTTCAGACGCACGCACTATACCGAATACTTTGACATCCAGGCTGCGCATTTCAGTGTTTTATCTGCACTAATACATCTGATTCAACATATTATTCGACAAACACAAGACTGCATCACCACCACGCCACCTTTTTTCATCCGGTCCTAATGTAATGGGATGTTTTGGAAATGTCAGGTTGGACAGGGTTCAGTCCGAGGGTTCACGGAAAGAGGACGTGTTGGCTGTGGAAAAGTGCTTTACTGTTTCAGAGTGAAAGAAGGCTGATGGTGCAGGCTCCCAACGTCATGTAGATCTGTTCCTTGCTCTTTCTTGTGTCTCTGGTTTCCTCTTCCTTTTTTTTTTCATTTCATTTGATGGAATTAATAATAATAATAATAATAATAATATGTGTTTATATAGCACTTTTCAAAATCTCAACGTGCTTTACATATTGAAGATCAAAGTCAAAACAAAGTATTTATGATCAAGCACATTAAAGAACCAATAATGTACCATCACTAATGAATTGACTATAAATGAGTTAATTAGTACTATGAATCATGAAAAGTCTATTTAACAGGATAAACGCCCTATAGCTATGTTTTTAAACGCCTGGAGAGCTGTAGAGCGTTCATAACGTTCTCTGGATAACTATTCCATACATTTGTTATTAGGTATGTCTGATGGACACAAATACTCAGCATGTTTGAATACCAATAATAATTAGTAATAGTGTAACCTGGTGTGCGCGCGTGTGTGTGTGTGTGTGTGCGCGTGTGTGTGTGGAATGTGAAGGACGACACCTGACAGATTCTGGCTCTGAATGTTTTAAATGTTTTAAATGTTTTTGTTGCAACACCTGGCGTGTGTGTGTGTGTGTGTGTGTGTGTGTGTGTGTGTGTGTGTGTGTGTGTGTGTGTGTGTGTGTGTGTGTGTGT
>JAOUQW010020042.1:0-11905 GCA_028565825.1 Olivaichthys viedmensis
TTGATTCTGTTTTTATCTAAAAAGTGCTCTAGTGCTGAATATCTCACTTTCTTTAATGATGCACAAACATTTCTCTAACATTTTTCCTTTTTTGGGGGGAAAATGAATGTTTGGAAATATAAAATTTACTCTTTTCTAATGACAAAAAAAGTTACATCTTGAACCTTAAGAGGTTTTTTTGTTTGTTGCTGTAGGGTAACCCTTAAAGGGTCTAAGTAGAACCCTAGAACAGTGTTTTCCTTTTAAAGAGGATTCCAAGTAGAACCCCTTTAGGAAGCAAAGAACCCTTAACTATAAAAAAACCTTGAAGAACAACCCATGAAGGGTTCTTTTTTCTAGAGTGTACTGTTAGTGACACTGTTAGGAAAAAAAGGTTACATCTAGAACCTTAAGGGGTTTTTCTGTTTGTCGCTGTGAGGGAACCCTTAAGGTTCTATGTAGAACCCTACAAGACTGTTTTCCTTTTAGAAAGGTTTCCTAAAGAACTCCTTTAGGAAGCAAAGAACGTCCCTTACTTGTTAGCTACATTAGCTTGGTTCCTCAAGTGCAAAACTACACTCCTAAAAACAAGGGATTCTCAAGGGTTCTTCTTTGGACAGTTGTTAGCTTCCTAAATTCCAAAGAACCCTTGAAGAACCCTTTTTTTCTTTCACTTAATTAATTGCATGCACGCGTTCTCACTAATAAAGTAATAAAGTTAATAAGTAATTATTTTGAATCTGTTTAAGTTTAAACTTCTGAGTGAGACGTTGATCAGTGTTTCAACGTTCTGCAGGTGTCTGTGTGGAAATGATGAAACCCTGAGAAAGCGAGCTGAAGCCTCCGGGTTGAACTTTTCCTCATAAACCACGCAGCAAGTTCAAAGTTTCCGGAAAAAGCACATGGATTTCACAGGACGCTTTTTAAAAATCTCCTGTCTGATTACTTTCTAACGCCACAGAACCCGAGTGGAGGCTTTGCTCTGTCGTTCAGATGGTGGTCCTGGAGAACGCTTGTGTCAGCAACATGCCCAGCAGCGCTTAGCTTACAGACGGAGAAATCCTGAACAGGATGCTGCAGCGGTGCTCGGCAAATTTCACACAAATCATCACTGAATCGCACTAATCTGCTCCAAAATCCTCAAGCGCAATGTTTGGCTCACATTTCGAGGCGCATAAGCAGAAAATCCCACCGTTACATCATATCTCCTGTAGAAAATGTATAAAAAAGGTTCTGGTTTGGAAATTCAGTGACTAAAGAGAAATAAAGAGAAATAAAGAGAAATAAATGGAAATAAAGAGAAATAAAGAGAAATAAAATCATGGCAGCACTTTACATTAAATCAGTGACTTATTAACAGAATAATAATTACTATTATATTAGTAAAGTAGTACTATACTTTCATTTGTCTATTTGCGTAAAGGAATGTGTGGGAAATAAAACAGCTCAGGTGAGTTAGCGGTCACATATTAATAATTAATAATGCTGTTAATAAGTCATTGATTACCAATATCTAATATATTCGTCCCCTATTTATTAACCCTTAGTTAATAATAATATATACAGTATTATTATTATTCAATGGAGATTAACAGATTGTTATCTTAATTACGTTCTATTAGGATTATTGTTCTGTATTTCTCTGCACAGGTAAACTAAGCTAGCAAAAAATTAACCAAATTTTCCCCCTTTACCACAAATGTAGTCAATCAGCCAAGACATATCTAGTGTCTGACACGGATGTAACTAACAAGTAATGGAAATCTATGTCACCCAAAATCTTTACTGTAAATATCTTTCTCAAGCCACACCCAGTTGTTCAGTGATGTCACACAGACGTGCTAATGTGGTTTAGGACACAGTGTGGAAAAAAAAGGTTAAATCTAGAATCCTTAATGGTTCTTCGGTTGTCCCTCTGGGGGATCCTTTAAAGGTTCCTACAACTGAGTGGTCCAAGTAGGTTCCATTTGCGTCAAGTACCAAACAAAATCTCAAAAAATAACAAAAAAAAATGTTTTAGCTTATTATTTGGTTATAGTCAATAAAATGCTTTGACAGTTTTTATACTATTATTAGAAGTTGTGTCAGAAATCAGTTTGTGGTACACTATTAGAAAAAAACGATCAAATCTAGAACCCATAAGGGTTCTTCAGTTGTCCATCTTGGGGAACATTTAAAGGTTCTGTGTAGAACCCTATAACAATGTTTCCCTATTAGAAAAGATTTCAAGTAGAACCCTTTTAGGAAGCTAAGAACCCTTGAATAGTAATCTATAAACATGAACAAAACTTCACAGTGTAGCCGAATGCTGGAACATTATGAGGGCGGCCATCTTGGACAACCAGAATCAGTTTTTTATAATAATGTGTAATCGTGGACAAACTGCTGTGGTATAAGCGGAATAAAACACTTGGGGACGTGCTGGTATAGGAAAATAATCAAGTCCGGGGTGGGAACAGTAACTCCACTTCATCACACCACACCATCGTGTTTTATTCCTTACTTAACTTCTGCTCTAATTGTTCCTTTAACTGGAAATAGCTATATATTTGTGTTGGTGTTGTGGTTTAACATGCTCTAAACTCTGACAGGGGGATATACAGTGTGTGGGTGTCAGATTAGTAAGTTATATGGTGAAATATGCACAGCATTAAACACGTAGAGCCGCATGGGTTCCGTTAAAGCTCTACACTAACCGGTAAGCAGGGCGTGGTAGTGCAGGCCTCTTTCCTTGTCTTGGTAGGAGCAGACGTCGAACAGGTAGGCCTTCACCGGCCCGTCTATGAAATCCGCCGAAAAGTCAAACATGACCACCCCGAACATCACCACCACTATGGACCAGGTTCTCTTTAGACCCGTGTTCTTCACCAGAGCTGAAACAGTGAGAACACAGTTAGAGCCTCAAATTCATCACATCCAACGCATACTACATGCTGAACAAAAAAAAACAGATGTCTATTTAAAAAGAGGGTTACCAGATTTGAACGTTTCCAGCACAATTACAGTTTAAAACCTAGCATACACTGTTAGAAAAAAAAGAACGAGGGTTCTTCTAGGGTTCTTTACTTGTCTAAAAGGTTCTACTTGGAACCCTTTCTGATGAGAAAACTTAGTTATAGGGTCCCACATAGAACTCATAGGATTTTCCAGGCCAAAATCTCCACGTCTTTTTTGAAGGGGTAACACATAGTTGTAGGGTTCCACATAGAACATTTAAGGGTTCTCGGGTCAAAATCTCCATGTCATTTTGATGGGGAAACACTTAAAAGGTTCTACTTGGAATTCTTTCTGATGGGGGAAACACTCAGTTGTAGGGTTCCACATAGAACCTATAAACTTTCACTACAGCCAAAAATCACCCCATCTTTCTGATGGGTAAACACTCAGTTATAGGGTCCCACATAGAACTTTTAAGGGTTCTCCGGCCAAAATCTCCACATGTCTTTGATGAGGAAGCACTTAACAGGTTCTACTTGGAATTCTTTCTGATGGGGAAATACAATTCAGTTGTAGTGTTCCACATAGAACCTTTAAGGGTTCCCCCAAAGGGCCAATCAAGACTGTATTACCTATAAACCAGCCCAAACTAAATGTTATGCTATTATATAATTATATAATTCCATGAGGCTTTAAAAAAGAGATCAATTATATTTAAAGCATCGTAATCTGGCAACTCAGGTGATATTTCATTGATTATGAGTCACATCTCGTGTGTAAACTCTAAACTCCGTAAGGTCGCCTTCCTGGAGCTCGACAGTAAAAGCTCTTGTTATTGGTCTATTTTAAGTCAATCCTGTTCCGTCTTGATCTGCGCCCTAAATCGACGTCCTTTTTTTGCTCTGTATTAACTTTGACGTCTTTCAGACGACCACAAAAGTGTCCCAATGTCCTCAAAGGACGTTTGAAAAACTTTCACTCTGGCCAAAATCTCCACGTCTTCGTGCTCGCTGACATATGACTCTGATATCGATTGAAGGCAACAAGACGTGAAATCAAAAGGATTTGGTGGGATTTAAGGTGGTGTGTGTGTGTGTGTGTTTGCCCCCTAAAATAAAAGGGTGCAGTCAAAGGAACCTTTTAGAGTTCTGCTTTACTGCTTGCCTGAGCAGAAAGTATTTAAAACACAAATGTATAGCTCTTTTTTTCCTAATGAATGCTCTTTTTACCCTTGAAAGCTTTGAATAAAACCAGAAACTACTCCTCCATGTCTAGCCAGACTGATGATTCACAGTTCTCGGGAGGAAATGCAGCTAATTTCGTCTGGATGCAGGAAAACAGCACAGAACCAATAATAAGCAGAAACAGAACAAAGCTAAGTAAACAAAAATCACCATTATACAAACGATTCTCTGCACTTTTCCACTCACTGACTCTAATGTGTGTAATAATCATTATTCTTTACCTAGAACACACTCCAGTCGTGGGGAACTCGCTGTTCTGACCAAGTTCAAGGTTTCCTCACGCATGAAGAGCTTTATCATGAGAAGAAACCTTTAAAATGCCCTAATGGCTAGGAAATTAACAATAAACTGTGCAAAAGTCTTAGATGTTTTATTTGATATCTTCTGCATTAGTGTGTCATTAGAAAAGTAAATGTAAATGTTTGTGCATCATTAAAGAAAGTGAGATGTTCAGCACTAGAGCACTTTTTAGATAAAAACAGAATCAAGGATGTTCTGGGATTTTATCTGCAGAGATAGAAGCAAGTGAGAACCAAAGTTCTGCAGAAGAACCGAGACAAGTTCTCCAAGATACTTAGAACAACCTACCAGCTGATTTCTTTATAAAACTGCACGACAGTGCGTCTAAGAGAATTGATGCAGTTTTAAAGACAAAGGCTGAAACACCAACACACTGATTTTAGTTTTTTACTGTTTAATGCTTTTATAGGATTTTTTTTTATATTCAGGAACTTTTAATTTCATTATATTTAAAAGCATTTCCACTTTACAGAATTTCTTTACATGTGCAGTACTGAACAGTAAGCGTACAACAATTGAGCTAAACACGGCAGTATGTAGCTACATACTCTGATGTCATACACGGCAACATGGTAGCGGGGCTCCTTTCATAGATGGGTTGCTGGTCCACGTTTCAGGTGTATACCGATCGACAAGAAATACAACATGATGGATTAGAAATATATATTTTTAACTAACTGTGTTGGAGGGGTTAAATAAAAAATATTCCAGTGTGAATACTAGTTGAAGGTAGTGATTGCTGCGGGTAAATAAATAAAACATTAAAATTCAGGGTAATGATTTTTTATTAAAAAATGTTTTTCTTTCTCAGACAATAGGTGTAACTTCTGTATGATGTCATACATAATTTTAATTAGTATTATTTTTGTCTTGATTTATTTATATTGAACCTCATCACCAATGCGTGTTGTTGTAAACAAATATCACAGTGCAAATGTTTACAAAATGAGACTATTCTATACTTCCATTCATTGTTCGCCACATTAGCGTGTGTGGTCGAACCATTGATTTAAAAATCAAACAAACAAAATATAATTTTATGCATTTAGACTTTCTCAATTTACGTATTTTTATTAAACAAACAGCTCTGAAAGTGACTGGCTTTCATTCACCGTTAGCCACTAATTAGCATGACTCCATGTGCATAATGCAAATTCTTTTCTATTTTTTAAAGGAACAGCTCAGGAAAATATGCTAATGCTACTAACAGTGAATTTCCACCAATTAGCACTATGCACATAGAGTTGTGCTAATTGGTGGCTACCAGCTTTCAATCATTTAGCTGCATTAGCTTGTTTGGACCCATTCATTAAAAAAAACACACAAGCAAACAAAAGGAAAAATAGGTTTTATTTATTAATGCACTTTTTTCACACTCGAGGCTGCTTAAAAAATCAGAGAAAATAACAGCAGCACCACAGACGCCTTATTGTTTGTAGCCGCGCTCATCAGAGCGTCTCGTCTGGTCGAGCTCCCATGCAGAAGGTCCAGCGCCGGGACCAATCAGGAGCAGCTCTCGTTAAGCCGATAACCTCGAGCCAAAGCCTCAAGCGACCAATAAGAACGCAGCTGGCAGCAGCGGGAGTGTAAAGAGGATCAGAACAGCTGAGAGGATCTAGATTGGCACGGTGCCAGCTGCTGAGCCTGCGCAGATTAACACGACCCGGGGGGGTTCCTCAATATGGGTTCTTGTGTGTTCTTGGGACCTCGCGTTCTTGCTCGAAGTCATCTTTTAATGCCCAAGTTGCATTCCAGTACTCAAGAACACGAGTGACGAGAACAGTTTAAAAACCAGGACGTGTTGTTGATCCACCCCAAATATCGAGGATGCATCGGTTCGTGACTTGCCAACGAAAACGAACCCAGAATTCATTGTGACGTCATGGCGATGGCGAAGGATGTGGCTCAGACCCATAACTAAGTTTTTAAGTTCTGTTATTTGAAGTAAACGGTGCATATAAATCAGATTTTGACATTAAAAGAGGCGAGAAATCGGTCATAAAGATGTCGAATCTTTACTCATTTGGTACAAACCATAATATAAACTTTTCTCAGATGTTTTGTAAAGAGGCTCCCGTTAGATATACTAGCTTATTTTAAAGCTTTAATCAGGCCTGAAAGTTTTGGTCCAAACCGATACGAACCATAGCACCAAGTTTTGAGTCCGAACCCGACCAAAATTCTGTCCGAAACTGACCAGAACCGGCCCATCAGCCAAAGTGCAGAATTAAACATGATGGGACGGCGCCGGTTAAATGACCGTGTATACAATAATAGCAGTCACTAGATCATGGATAAATAAAATTAATAATATGACAATTTATACAGCTGCTTTATTTTATTAAGTTTAATAAAATTCAAATTAAACTGTCCTGCATCGAGTCGCTGTTTTATGTCTCGCGGATTTTTTCACAAGCGGGGACCTCGTGAACCTCGGTGCTAAATTCTGTCAACAAAACGATAGTTTTAAGTAAAAACTACTTATTAAAACATTCCGTTTCGATTCAGAAATAAATGTACACATGGGCATTAACTTCACTATTTACATTTGCCTTGGAAACAAATTTCAGCCATAATCTTTTATCAAAATGTCTTAAAATAATGAAAAATATAGATTGACTCTAGTGTCCAAACTTTTCTATTGGTAGTGTATTATGGTAAAAAAAATTTTTTTTTAAAGTTTGCCAAAATTACATAAGGCGACTAAATGTAGAACATTTGGATCTTTTATGTATGTATGTATGTATTTTTAAGATCAAATGTTCTACATTTAGTCGCAGAAGGAAAACAAATCCTAATATAGGCTATAGATTAATATAATAGATAATATGCGTAAGGAATGAATGAAGAGAGTCCCTCGACTCGCACATCCTCTGGATTATAAACACTTCATCCTCTGGTTTGAATCCGACTCGGGAAGCCTCACAGTTCAGCCATGTTGAAACGTCCCACCTGGGTCTCCTCAGTGACGCGTCGGCTGACCGACGGCTGATTATAGCGCAATGACATCGCAGGAACGCCCTGTTTAATGACGGAGGCAACGGTGATGAATGTGGGAATAAATCGAATAAATCTGGCGCGTCTGCCTCCCGCTCTGAAGGTTTAAGTGCAGATGAAGTGAGATGGAGGCAAAGCGGCTCACAGGAAGTGATAACACAGCTGAAGCTAAACACTCATAAAAACACAACAGTGGACTAGCGCCGACTCCTAAAACAACCTTCCGACAATGCAAACGGAGCGCTAATAAAACATGCATTTACATGCATTGTGTCCTTTTTAATCTTAATACAGCTGTTCTATCCAAAAAAAGGGACATTTTAGGAGTAAAGTAATCCTTCAGCCTTTATAGTATCCTGTTGTCGAGACCGTGCTAGCGTATTTTCATGATTAGCTTCTTACTATTAGCAAGAGCTTCTGTGGTGACCCCACAATCTTTTGTAGTTGATCAAGCTTTCTTTTGTATTGGAATGTAAGTGAAATTGAAGCGACATCTTTTCTGCTCGCTCAGCCTCTTTTCCCCATGAGTGCGCGTGTGATCGAAACTGCATCTAGCTAGCATTCTTTAGCATAATGTATAACCAATTATTATCCGTGTCTGCACTGTTGCGGCTCCGTTTGCGATACGGTCCATGAGCAGGAACTTTTTCCAAGAACGTTAGCTGAATTTCCACCAGAGAAACCAGGGCCAAGTTTAGTTCTATGGGTCAGAGTTCCAGGAACCAGGTACCGTTTTAGTTCCTGCCCCGGTATCTGTACTTTTCTGTGGAGCAGGAACTATTAGGCTGATTACTGTTTGCTGATTGATCAAAAGCAACCATCGTGGATGACTACACTTTTAGAAAAAAGGTCAAATCTCGAACGTTTAAGCGTTCTTCAATTGGTCCCTCTGGGGGAACCCATAAAGTTCCTATGTAGAATCCTACAACAGAGGGTTTCCCTTTTGCGAGAGGGCTTCAAGTAGAACCTATTTTAGAAAGCTAAGAACAATTTAACTATCCATAGAACCCTTGAAGGAGCCCTTTGGCGTCACTTTTAGTCATGGTTCCAGCAGTGCGTCCAGGAACCGTTGAGTTCTCGTTCAAATGAGTTCCACAACTCTTTCGTTCCTCAAAAGGTACCTTTGGAGCCTCAGTGGAAACATGCACCTTGTGTATACACCTAATCAGTGTCACTCCTACGCTCTTTCCGTCCAAGGTTATCGGGTTGTTCATGTTGCCGTGGAGATGCCAGTGCCGACCTTTATGTAATCTGCTCCGCCCACATAGTTCTGATGGGGGTGGGTTTTGTAGCGTTCAAGTATAAATTGTAATTAAGGAGATGTATTTCTTGGATCTAACCATGGTCTGTAAATGTGTTTAGAAAAGCAGGATATAAAAAAAACAAAAAAACTGTCTGCAGTTTGCCAACTTGTGGAATTTTGTAATCAAACTCTTTCAAATAAAGTCAAATCCTTTGCTAAACAACCAGCATTGAAATGGCTTTTCCAGGCTATTATTAGACCAGCGAAGGCTATTTCTGTGAAGAGGTCTTTTGGACCGAAGCTATTTTTGCAGTCCAGGTCTTCAGAAGAATGCGAGACTCAGTCCAATGCATTGCTGAGGAGGAACAAAATAAAATGTCTATTTTTAGCCTTCATTCTTTCGCCTTTACAGGCATGAGCTTGTGATTTGCTCGATTGTGACCCACACGCCTGTAAACTGATCCTACTCGATCTTCAGACTCGTACTGTGGAACATCTCCCCGAGTTCTCCAGGCTCAGAAGGATCGTCTGTGGAGGCGTTTAGAGGATGGCATTTTGGGGTCCAAGTTTAAGCACAAAATACATCCTCGTGTTGTTTTTAAGAGGGTCGATATGCTGGAATGTGATGATGGATGTTCAAAGCTAGTGCAGAAAATCCATCTTTTATAACCCATGCTTGTGGATCCCTGCCTGCCTGGGTTCGTGCTTGGATTGTCGACATTTGTTTGTTAATCAAACAAATGTAAATTCCTCGATGTTGTGTAATAGTTGACGCGGTTATTTCTCAAAGTTGCGTTGTTTTTTAACGACGTGATCCATATGGCCTTCATTTGGAATTTGTAAGGTTGCAGTTTTGTTGCAGGGCCTTGAATACTCGCCTCCTCGATTTACTCAAATATGTTTGTTATGCTATCACACAAGATTACCGAGCTTTTTTTCCAGAGCTTTATGGGTTCTAAAAAGGGTAGTAATTGCTATTGTGGTTGGCATAGTAGCATAGTATAATAGCTTCGGTACCTTTTCCTAAATTTTCCAAACTCGTATGCCGCCTGACTTGGAGAAGGAAAAAAACAATTTCTCAAAAAACAATAAAAATCCAGCAGTTGGTTTTTGGTTATTATTATTATTATTATTATTATTATTAATAAAAATAATAATTAGCTTTTTATGCTTTTGAAAATTGAAAAGCATGAACTGAAGAAAACTACAAGATAATTGGGGGAGGGGACTTTTTATTATTGACCGTCCTTTCAATAGGACGTTACTCCACAAAACCAAGCTGACAAATGAATAAAACAAATTACATAAAATATAAAAAGTGGTGGCTCAAACCTGTAGTGGAAAATATGGTAACTCTTTTTTTTTTTTTTTTTGGTTAAAATTTTCAGCATTTTTAGTCTTTTAGTGGCTGAAATTTCGGTCCTAGATGTAATATGACGTCTTTAATCTGCTCTATTCAAAACAAGTAGCCTTGTTCTTGCCATAGTTAAATGTTGAGGTGAAAAAAATCAGAAACGTATTTACACAGACATTTTTTTGGGTGTATTTTTGCCTCGCGTCGCTCAAGTTGCTCTACGTTGGTCGTCTTGAATTTACTGCCGGTTGCCATGGTTTCCCTGGTAGCGCCTGACTCGTGTGATTTTGGAGGCACAAACGACATGGCTAGCTAAAGAATGTATGCAAAACCATCCATTTGACCAGAAATCGGATGTTTTCCCGCTAAAAATACAAATTCTGGAGGATAATCGGTTGTGTATAAACTGCATTCGTATATAAATGTTTACTCGAGTCAGAATGAGCCAAAAACAATGATTGCTTTCACGATCTCTGCCGTCTATTCGTGGCAAAAACACTAGCGCTATTCTATTTGGGGTCATTTAAACACTTCAAGCCCGTAGCAGCATGGCGAGTTTCAACCACTGGCTCAGGAGCTGTGACTACGAACAAATATGTGGAACCAAAAAACACAGATAATGTTTCAGTGGGGGTGGGTGGGGGTGCAGCTGTACCACTGTTCCTCACTCCCAATGGTCATCTCCACATCGTTTTGCTTCTTAAACTCTGCATTTCTCGTGTTACTCGCCCCACCCCCTTTGTTTCACCAATCGTTGCTCAGCCTTCTGTCACTCTAAATCGTCAGATCTTATTAAAAATGAGAGTGACTTCAAGCCGATTTGTCGTATCGTGACGCTGCCAGTTTAAACACAGGACTACATCTGATACAAATAATCTTATTCGTATATAAATAATGTTGGCTGAAAACTTTGTCTAAATGGTGTTGGACCTGGGGCACTACCGAATCAGGCATGGCAGCGTACGCACTCTAACCCCAAAGGACAAGCTGTGGAAATGCCATCACCTTTATCTTGATGGATCCCCGGCTAGCAGGAGATCTACTGATGTCAAATCAAACGTCAGCAGAAGTAAACTGGGTTATTTAGGAACAGGTTATTTAGGTTTTCCCCCCTTTACCCCATCAGTCAAGATATGTTTGGTGTCTGAAGTTTGCATTTTTTTTAGTTTTGCACTGGAGCTATGAGACTAATGTAGATAACAAGTAATGGAAGCTTATAACCACTAGATCATGGCTAAATCATCACACTCATCTTTTAAACCACGTCCAGTTGCATGCCTCAGGAAGTAGAGTGCTTTCATTTCCTGCTCCAGTTGTGTGCATGCATGTGGTGAATTACATTATCTTATCCATCTGTGGTCCAGCACAATCCAATAATAACGTTTTGTCCAGTTTGCAAAGCTTTACACCAAGCCTTTTTTAACAAAGTTCTACGGGTTCTACACGGGATACTGATTGTTCTTGCGGTTACCATCGTGACAAATGGCCGAGGCTTTCGGAGAAACCGGAGTGATTTTAACAGCTGCTGTTTATCTGCAGCATAAATCTTGGACTGGGGCTTTCTCCCCTGCAGGTCTCCTACGGTTCTCCTCTGTACGGTTCTCGAGAGACACAAGTCTCATACAGCGCGCTTCCACTTCCTGCCAGCCATTCGTCTGGATTTTCACCAGCGTGCCACATGGCTGAAACTCTATTAATGAGATTTAATGGAGATTAAGGCCTTAGCACACTTTCACCCCAAGGCGACGGCATCGATACGCGAGACTCGGAAGATGACCAAATATTTAATACCATGGGGATTAGTGCCATGCTTTTGCAATAATATTTTCTCTTACCTTGGTCATGTCTTGC
>JAOUQW010020128.1:0-11902 GCA_028565825.1 Olivaichthys viedmensis
AGTACAGTGAAATTGATTCTTCGCATATCCCAGCATGTTGGTAAGCTGGGGTCAGAGCACAGGGTCAGCCATGATACGGCGCCCCTGGAGCAGGGAGGGTTAAGGGCCTTGCTCAAGGGCTCAACAGTGGCAGCGCTGAAACCCACGACCATCTGATCAGTAGCCCAGTGCTCTAACCACTGAGCCACCACTGCCCCACCACTGCCCCTGACAGCTCTAGTAAGTACTACCTGAGGTGGAATCCCCTATAGAACTGTCGAGAACAAAAAAGTAGGTTTGAAATCACCAAATCTTCCTCTAACGTTTTCCGTCCATGTTTCTTATGGTTCCACAGAGACGCACGTCCTCCTGCCTCTCTGCCAGTGCCTACACTTCTCTCCTCATGTACCTACTCCACAGAGGAGAACGATGGTGAAGTGTGTCATTTTCCTCACATGCTTACGTGTTCAAGTGCTTTAATTCAGGTTGCCATGACAATAGTATTAAAGCCACCTTCTCGTCCAGAAGAAGACAGATATATACGGTGTAGGTGGGAATGTTCTGAATGCATGGTCAGTGTCTTTCTATAGAGGAAGAACGATGACGCTCAGTAAACGATAGTGTTGAATGAATAAGACTTGCATTAACATCATTGTGAAAGCAGATGAACTGCATGTACCAAGTGCAAGAACCAGGAAACAAGTTTTTAAAATCACAAAATATTATATACAATACACTAACTGTATACGTGATTACCTGTAGAATGTCACAGATTGCATGAATATGTTTTTGTCTCTCCCAATTGTGTGTGACAATTTGTGTTCTTAATCTGCTTGTCTGTGCTTGAATATGTAATGTAATCTGATGCTGCAATCTCATTGGTTGAAAAAACTTAACAGGTCATAGCCACGTTCTGATTGGTGGAAAGAAAAAAGTTACATTTCAAACCAGAAATACTGTGTCTAATTTTTTTTTCAATCTTTTAAAGCCAGGAAGTTAATGGTTTATTGGGGAATGTTGTGTTGGTATCAATACAATGGAGGACATGTTAAGCAGGATCCATAGAGCACAGACTCTTGGAAAAATAACTGCATTCAAGCCTCTTTAACAGACGTATAGAGGGGGATGAGGTTAGCATGGTCATCATCATCACTGCCAAGCAGGATATTGGTTTGAGTAAAAGTAACAGGGAGCCTGGTTTCTCTTTCAGTGAAGATCTGCGCTTTCATCAGTCATCCATGGGGAAAAGCCAATACATGTAAAGATCCTCTCTCTCTTACAGATACACTCATCTCCTGTCTCCTGCTTCAGCTAATGAAACCTGATTCCTCTCTGGCTTTCTCTTCTTGGCTCTAAATTACCCACAGTCATGAGCATTAGATTGAGAGAATATGATTTTTTTCTGTCTTTCCTTGCACAGAGGAGTTTAATTATTGGTTCATTGGCAGTTATGGATGAGTGCTGAGCTTATCTGGGGCTGAATTCTTTAGAAAAGTCACAGGAACATCCTCATGTGTTTAAATCCCTCCTGTGTGAAGCAGAGGTGTGGAGGCAAATCCTCTGTTTGGAAAGCAAGGCACGCTGTGTTAACTAAGTTCCTGTTGAAGGACATGGGAGAGCACAGACCAAGCACACACTTCCACATGAGGGGACAACAGCACCAACTATCTTTTCTCTCTCTTCAGATATTCATAGGTCATACACACATCACAGACACAAGAGTAATATCATCATCAGTGGTAATATCATGAATAAAATTAAGCTTTTAAGTGTCTTATATCGGGAACAGAGTCCGTATCTGGCTCAGGCTTCTACAGAATTGTTTGTCAGTAAAAAACTAAAAAAATCACATTTGAAATTTGTAGATGAAATAAAACAGGAAAATGATTTGAAAGAAAGTAGGGTCAGATTCAAAATCCAAGGAATCAAAAGGAATTTTAAAAGATTCAAAAGGAATTTTGTATATGACCAAGGACAAGAACTAACAAGGTAAAAAAAAAAAAGGTCGGTTTTGAATACAGGTTGTCTTTAACAGACCAGTTCATAATGATATTGCAGAAGCCTGCAAAATGCAAATGAGCGCTCGAACAAACCACAATATTTTTAATTGTGTTCAGTGAGCATTTTGACAGATCTCCGAGCTTCCAGACTAGCTGTTGTGTAGGTGTTTTAATAAATTGTGGCATTGACATGCTCCAAAAAAACAACAACGATTCATTTTGGTCAAATTGATGCAGGATAATCTTTAGTCATGACACATCACAGGTTCAGGAGTTTGTTTTAATTTATTGCAAGGCATTATCGCCATCCCAATTTGTACCAATATATTTTCAATATGTTATTTTTGTCTATATGGTACAGCCCTACTAGAGAACACACTGTATACGATACAGTATCTGTGTGGATTCTCATGTGATCTGGCTGCTAAACCCGCTCGGTGCCGTCACTGTGCAAAGCGTCACCTGCTCTGCTTCAGTTTGTTTAATCGCAAGCTCACGGCCGTCAGCTCGCATTACACCAACACCTTGAATACCTCACTATTCCCGACCGTGCCATAGAGAAAGAAGAGCTGTGCTTGTTTGCCTCTCCAACCCACCACAACAGAAGATCAGTCAGCTCTGAAGAATAGAAATGAGATATTTCTCATTTTATGTGGTGAATGTGGGGTTATTGTTCACAGCTGGTTTTGGCCAATGCTTATCTCGTATTGCTGGGTAAAATTATCTAGCTTGAGGTTCGGGCTTACAAACTCAAGTGCCTGGTGCTGCTTATGAAAGAGAAAAATCTAAGTCATCCTTGTAGTTCAGTGGCAGTGGTTTTTCAGTAAAGACTCAGACCCACGCTTTGATTTGCATTACTTTTAAATGCAGTCTTTCCCTCAGTACACCCTCCATACACTCCTACTCACCACCATGGCCCAAATATTACCCAGACGGCCGCAACAACACAGACAGTTACAATAAGTCACTTTCACACGTGCACTTTTAAATGGGAATTTAACATTTATTAAAATTCACAGGAAGGGGTTGAGTGTGCACACACGCCAGGTTTAAACACCCAGGAAGATTTACCGGCAATCTACCGGCATAATACCTAGTACAATACCTTATTGTGTGTGAGAGATCATGTGTGAACAGAAGTCGATACATTACTGAGAAAGATGCGCCTAATAAGTTCTGCATACACTATAAAGTCCTGCTTATGACGTTTAAAGCTCTAAATGGTTTTTGCTCCAGCGTATCTTGCTGATCTTCTGAAGCAATATAGCCCATCTTTAGCGCTTCACTCAGGAGGACTTGTGCTTTCTGCTGAGTGTCTAATGTCTTGTCCGAATCTGTATATTTTTGTCGAATTAACCCCTTTAAAAAAAGTAAAACTCCTATTATTTACACACTACAGTTTTTTAAACAATATTTCTTTTGTGTTTGTATGCTAAAATCTCTGTATGCTAAAGTCTTTTATTTATCATGTGCAAAGCATGTCAAGCACATCTGTGCATTGAAATGCTTGTGGCGAGGCTCAGGTAAATTTGCTACATGAATACGTGATAAACTTGTGATGAAAGCACAAAATATACAAAAAACAAGAGCGAGAAATAACGACTGATATAAAACGTATATACAGTATAAGTAAATAGGAATAAAATGAAATAATACACTAATATAAGCGGGTTACTAGAAGGTAAGAGGTGTGTATAGGTTTTACAGTACTACTGTAGTGCAAAGAACCAGAGCAAATAGCAGCACTGTAGGAAACGGACAAAGTTACAGTAAAGTGTAACGTGACTAAGTGACTAGGTGAAGCTCAAGAAGTTGTAAAGCAAATAAGATAAGTTAATAAGTTGATAAGTTCATCTTATTTTGCCGAGCGTCACTGGGAAAGGTCACGACCCCAAAGAGTTAGAACATTAGCACAGTGAAGCGACCACAGGACGAAAAGCCTAAAGTCAACAAAAAAGTCGTTAAAAAATGAAGGTCTTCATCAGATGAATGAGACAGTCTAGGTTGGGGTCATTTATGAGTGAATCACTAGCAGACTCCAAGAACGCAATGTAAGCACAGAGAACAAGTAGGGGATAAACAAACTCAAGTGTTTGAAGCCCAAATTTTTCTTTCTTGTTTTGTACACACGTAAACATCAATGAATCAAAAGGATAGTCGATGCAATGCAACTTTTCCATGAATGAATTCAACCCTGATACACTGATGTGTGTTAACATCCGAGTGCGTGTTTAGGCAAAGTAATAAAGTGGCCTAATGTGTATTTAGACAATGTGGTGAAGTGGCCTACTGTATATGTAGGCAAAGTGGTAAAGTGACCTAGTGTGTGTTTAGGCAAAGTAATGAAGTGGCCTAGTGTGTGTTTAGGCAAAGTGGTGAAGTGGCCTAGTGTGTGTTTAGACAATGTGGTGAAGTGGCCTACTGTGTATGTAGGCAAAGTGGTGAAGTGGCCTAGTGTGTATGTAGGCAAAGTTATGAAGTGGCCTAGTGTGTGTTTAGACAAAGTGGTGAAGTGACCTAGGTGTGTGTTTAGGCAAAGTGGTGAAGTGGCCTAGTGTGTATGTAGGCAAAGTAATGAAGTGGCCTAGTGTGTGTTTAGGCAAAGTGGTGAAGTGACCTAGGTGTGTGTTTAGGCAAAGTGGTGAAGTGGCCTAGTGTGTATGTAGGCAAAGTGGTGAAGTGGTCTAGTGTGTATTTTGGCAAAGTGGTGAAGTGACCTAGGTGTGTGTTTAGTCAAAGTGGTGAAGTGACCTAGGTGTATGTTTAGGCAAAGTGGTGAAGTGGTCTAAAGTGTATTTTGGCAAAGTGGTGAAGTGACCTAGGTGTGTGTTTAGGCAAAGTGGTGAAGTGGCCTAGTGGGTATCTGCATGAAATAGTGAAGTGATTTAGTGGGTATCTGAATGAAGTGTTGAAGGGACCAAGTGTACTTCAGTTGTCAGGCTCAGGTAGTTTTGGGACGTTTTAAACCCCCCTCCTCTATCGTGTCTCTTCTCCTCAGCTCCCAGCTCTTTATGAAGCAATAGGCTTTTAATACCCTGCTGCTCAGAAAGCTTCACTGCTCAAAGACTGTGCAATAAAACCAGTTTAACTCTTTATGTGTGTATGCATAAAGACTGTAAGGCCGGGGGTAGACTTGCTTAAAGTATAAAAAAAAGCCCAAAATGACACCCCAACACTCGGTCGAGAATCAGTGATGCCGTTCTAATCACAGCTCAGTTTGATTTGAATGTGGCCGTAGTCCATGAAAGGGAAGAATTTTGGATTAGCATCAGGTCAACATGCCTCCTGGGTGTAAATTAACCCATAATTTGCGTGCATTTGCACTCAGTTCCATAACTCTGGGACCGTTTAATGCTCCGAAATGAAATACCAGTGAATTATCGGAGACTGGATATCGTATCTCATTTTTATTCACCGTAGATAAAACACAGTGTTCTTGTTTTTCACCACAATGATCCAGACATTATGGACTTATTTGGCTGAATCCGAAACAGCTCCCGATTTACAGCCAACTCCAGAAGTATTGTTACTTTATGTAAACGAACAGAAATTAATATATATAAAACAAGCAAATGAGTGATATTTTGAGCTCAAACATATGGGCGTGGTGTATAGATTTATCATAACAATATATATTTTTCAAAACAAAAAGTTAGTAGTGCTTAAGTAGTGCAATATTTTCTGCAAAACACTGGATTCAAAAGTCTCGATACCCTCACAATTAATACTTGCTAAATCCTCCCCTGGATAGAATAACAGCATTGAATCTCTTCCTGTAATGTTTAATAAGGTTGGAGTCACTTGTAGAGCATTTTGGACCCTCCTCCATGCAGAACATTCTAAGCTCCTTTACATTCTCAGGTTTGTGCATGTAGAAACCATCTTAAATTCAGACCACAGGTTTTTAATAGGGTTCAAATTCGGAGACTGAGATTGTTATTGCAAAACGTTCATTTTGTGTCTCCCCACCATTTCTGTGTTGATTTGGATGTTCCTTTGTGGTCATAATGTTTATGGCCAAGTCTTAACCTCCTGGCAGAGGCAACCAGGTTTTGGGCTAAAATATCCTGGTACTTAGTGGAATTCATGATGCCATCAATCTTAACAAGAGCCGCTGAACCACCAGCCACAAAACTGCCCCAAAGCATCAATGATCCACCTCCATATTTTACAGTGGGTTTGGCAGCTTCTCCTTGTATGAAGTCTCCTTTTTTTCACCAAACATGCCAATGGTGTTCATGGCCGAAAAGGTTAATTTTACATTTTGTGGGTTGCTCTCAGGAAGAGCTTCATTTGTGCAATGCTTACAACCAGCTTGTTTTTATGGAGTTGGCGTCTAATAAACTGTGCAATTCTGAAACTGTGATCTTTGGGCTCTTCTTTCGCTCCGTTAGCTTAAATTATTAAAAAGATCTGATTAAAGCCCAGTGCTCAATGGTATTTGTACCTGGTTATGTATTTTTGTTTATACCCATTACCTGACTCAGGTCAACAACCATTTGCATCTTTTGTGTAGAAAGCTCTTTGGTTTTCCTCATGGTGATGGATGACAAACAGATTTTACAGGTGTGCAACCTCATATTTTTACCACAGGGAAAACAGAAAATACTCAGGAAAGGAAACAATAGGATGACAATTTGTTTGCATTGATTTTAAATATTGTTTAGGGGTGCCGATAATTTTGGCACAGAGATAATACTATTATTAAAAAAAAAATTAAATGAGCATGATTTTTGTAAGTAGTCTCTACATTTTTGTTTCAGTGGAAAATTTGAATCATTGTGTCGTTTTTATTTCATATAATAATTTTTTTTGCTCATTTTCATGAAGGGTGCCAATAATTCTGTAGTTGACTGGAACATGGTGCAGAAAGAGTGAAGAAGGGACATACTCTCTTACAGTGAAGCCACAGTTTTTATTTTTCTAAAAAGTCCTAACCTTTAGTTTTTGAAAGGGGATGCGTTTTGACACGGCTGTCTTGTTTGTCATGGCTGACCTTTTGGTGGATTTGGAGGTGGACACTCGGCTCAGATCCGCTCTCCTCCTGCTCCTCTCAGAGCTGGAGCTGCTGAAAGGTCAGAGCCGAAGCTCTCGCCAAGTTCGGATGTCCACTCCAACATGACTGCCATCGTTAAACTCTCCTAACGGAGCTGATAGTGGAGAGAACAGAGGAGGCCCAGCCGAGCGCTTGCACTCCCTCACATAAACACATTGCTGGCAGATAATAATTGTGGGAGTGTGTGAAATTTACGAAAGTGTTTCTGAATGAAAGAACAGAAGGAAAATACAGCTAGTCAAAATATGTGTTAGTCAACTCTTCCCGTGTAAATCCACAGCTCTTTATCATTGGATGGGCCTGGTTCAGGTCTCCAGATTTTTTAAATGAGTCTATAACCATAAAAACCCTGGTAGATCACGTCCTTTGTTTAACTTAAATGTTTTGCCGTGACTATGCTCAAGATGGCAGATCCATGTTGCTCAAAGAACGTTTTGTTAGCATTAGCAATGTATTAGCAATGATAGTTTTGTTGAGAGCGCCAATAAAGTGTTTGTCAGAAATGAAGAGTTCACAGAAGAGCTCAAGATCAGGAACCGAGTCCGGCACAGGCACTGCATGGGTGGAAAAACACCGGTATTAATAGATTAAAAGTTACATTTAAATGTTGTTTGGGAGTGTGAGAGAAGTAGAAAGAGGGAGAGAGAGAGAGACAAAGAGAGAACGTTTCTTTCTGCAACATTCAATCAGAAGTTATCAGGTTCCATTTTTCACCCCTTTTTATCTTCCTTTTCATCATGGCACTGGGGAGTGACCCGCAGCGTTAGATTAGATTAACCTCACAGATCAATCTGCGCTCCGCGGTCTAATGCTTTTCATAAAGTGCTGCAGAACTTGCAGGCTTTCTGTCAGTCAGGATCCTGTTGCAACCGGACGTTCTCTGTAAAACAGAAAGCTTGGGCAGTAGTTCCTCAGTAATTCTGTCTCAATTATAAGTCAGTTTGTGTAGAAGTTTCTAGCTAACAGAAAAATTTAAATGTAGATCGCTGGAAAGAGGAGAGACGATGCAGGGCAAAAACGGAATTGTTATTTGAGTTATTGTCTTAAGTATTTACATGTGTGATTTAGTTTTTACTAAACTAAGACCTTGCCCACTGTAATATGGATAGATCTGAAAACAAAACGTTTTTCTCTGTTCTGATCTTCTGTCCACAGTGAAACAGCATTTTTCTACAACCAAAAACGCTGTTCAGGGCCAGATAATTTAAAAATGCAGTTTTTGCATGGTATTGTGGGGGGAACCAGACGCCTATTGCCTTGTGATAGAACCCCATATTGTCACGATACAGGGCAAAATGCATCTGACCAATGAAAAGCATGTATCTCCAAAATTCCAATTTTTCAGGAACACAGAAAAACACTTTTTCATAGAGAGTATCATACACAATAAATCCGAAATTGATGGTGTGATTTGTCAGCTTTTCATTGGTCATTTAGATGTTAACTGCGATGGGTAGATGGAGGTTTTTGCCCACATTATATATATGAAAAAAAGTAAAAATGCAAAAAGTGGAGATACATGTTTTTCATTGGACAGCGATGATATACATACAAAATAGTTATTTGAGTTATTGTCTCAAGTACTCACATGTGTGATATTGTTTTCACTAAACTTAAGCCTTGTCCACACTAATATAACTTTTAGGCCAATTTGTTCTTTTATACATTTTATTAGAAAATTGATACATAATTAAAAAACAAAAACGTGCATTAATTTAGAGCTCGTTTTCTACATCAAGGGACATGAGTCATTTGACCAAAAAGATTAGAAATTATGTCTTTTAAAAGACTTTAACAGGCAACTAAAGGTAGAACATGGGATTTTTCATCCTAACAGCACTACTATACAGTATTTGAACAGTCAAACTCATTCTGACAGATGTCAGTATCCAATTGGCCGTATTTATTGTGTGCGTGTCAGTGAGCAGGTCAGTGCGTGCATGACAGCCCTCTATCCTGACCGCACAGTGACGTTTTGAAGGACGTGGACTGTGAAAAGCATCATTTCTCGGAACCCAATCCTCCGTCTGT
Source organism: Olivaichthys viedmensis (assembly GCA_028565825.1). Taxonomy (NCBI): domain Eukaryota; kingdom Metazoa; phylum Chordata; class Actinopteri; order Siluriformes; family Diplomystidae; genus Olivaichthys; species Olivaichthys viedmensis. The sequence goes on from JAOUQW010020128.1 coordinate 9,067, forward strand.
CCTGTACATGACACTGCAGCAGAGCCGCCTCCTGCACTTTTAATGTCTCACTGAGAACCTGACACAGCATTACAATAACTGTCTACAGAGAGACATGGAGATGCACGAGGCTTTGAAACGCGGAGGCTCCGATGTACTAAAAGTTAATGTGTGTGAAACCACGTGCAAACTTGATAACACTCGCAAAAAAACGTGCAATCTGATTTACTAGCAGGGTCGATGGAGGATTGCGTCTTTCACATGAGCAAAATTGTACATCTTGTCTGTTTTGCCTTAATGAATATGCAATTTGGGGCGTTTCTACCTAAAGGTGCAAAATTCAGGGCGGAGTCAATGCAAATCGATTAACATTGCACCCACAATGTGATTTAATGAAGCCTGAAAGTCACTTCAGGAATGGAGATTGCGTGCGCAAATTAGCACGAACCACAAGGCAGGTATTAAATTAGCGGAAGCCCGTTTTGGACGGTTAAAGACAAAATTATACCATTTAGGTCTTAATAATGAGAAACTTTATCTAAATTACGCCTTAGTGTCTCAAAACAATCAGAAAGTTTCTCAAAATGATGACTTATTATTGCCGCTGTGAAGTTTTATGGAAGATATTCGCCGCCCGTTCGCACATCTGATGCCGACAGCATTTAAAGAGAGCCTTTGAAAAGGTTTTCATTCACATTTACCTTTTTAACAAAATGCACACTCATGCCTACACACTTTTATTTCACATTCATACACACTTTTATTTCACATGTACAGAAGTTCACACACACGTGTATTTACATAAGGTGAACTACTGTAATCTATCTGTAACAGTTCATAAATCCTCAGTCGTGAAATTATAGTGGCATGTCTAGAGCAGTGGTCTCTTACCCAAAACTCTTTGCAATTATTAGCTAGGACCAATCACAGATGGGGTTGTTGAAAACAGAGAGCAACATGGCTTTCAAGCCAACCATGAAGAAAAAAAATAATAATAAAGTTACAGTCTTAAAAGGTCATTTGTCACTTGTCATTGAGCAGGACTGGGGTTACAACTTACAACTCGTGTGAAACAGAAAACGTAAAATAAATGATTAAACCGAGTACGACTGATTTCCTCATTTCATCTACACTCTACATCATTTGATATGGAACTACTGCGAAACAAGTGGCATGGTACATTGTTCGTATTTGTGGGCGTGACCTGTTTTAGTGAAGAAACCAAAGAAAGTAACGAAACAACTACGAACCTTATTCGGTCTTCGAATCGCTGACTGACGAGCCATTGCAAAAGCCGAACTCTGAGCGCTACAACAGGAAACATCCTGGAAAAGTCGTGAAGTCTCGAGGACTGTCCCAAAAGCTCGCGTTTACATTCTCGCACCAAGCCCCAATAAATCCGCTGTCTTTTAGTTAGGGCAAATTCCAAATGGCGTCCTATTCCATTTGTTTGCGCCCTACATAGGGTATAACATAATGGAGGTGAACGCCCTACCTAGTGCCCTCATGCTTAGTGTAGAACGACATTTGAGTTTCAGCCACAGAAACAGATTTTATTTTATTTTTTTACATTGTCTGTCGAAGGTTTGCACTCACACTTCTCTGTATTTATACTAGAGATTAAAGTATTGGCACCCTTGGCTGTGTTCGGGTGCACACGCTACCATTAAAACAAACTCGCTGTATCTCGTGCTTACTTCTTCACTCGACACACATTTTACCATCAAATATGAACTCCTCCTACTTTCATGGGTAGCGTTAGTGTATGAGATGGAAAACCGATGCACGCACTCTGACAGGATGGCCTACAGGTAGCCTTGGGTTCGGGTTTGTTGGCAAGCTGCGCTGTTTGGTGGAGAAGCGCTATTAGAGGGGGACTGAAGGGCTTGGGAAACCATTTGGGACACGGCCTGTCACACACATTCTGCATGGAGCAGTAGCCAGAAGAGCAAAGAAAGCTCCAGAGTGGGACAGAGATATACACACATACATTCCTTCTCTCTCTGACAGTGATTCATATAGTATAGAACAAACACACACACCGATCTGTATCGTACATCACCTTCATGTATAGACCACAGCAGAGAGCTTACAACACGTCACCATGAGGGAGAGACAGAGAGAGAAAGAGAAAGAGAGAGAGAGAGAGAGAGAGAGAGAGAGAGAGAGAGGAAGTAAATTCCAAACAAGGCAGAGTGAGGGATGAGTGTGAAGAGAGCAAACAAAATGCAGGAATGCTGAAGCTCTAAGAGACGACAGAGACCCGAGAGACCGAGAGAGAGAGACTGCTGAAGAGACAAAGTCTAAAAGATGTGGAGTCAGGAAGAAGGAGAAACACAGAAATGCTGAATATCTGATAGATGACAGAGACCTGAGTTCATAATTAACCATGATATGTCGTAACCAAAAAAATTAAAAACATGTTTGTTTTTTTATCGCAAAAGAAAAGCATGGTTATGTTTGTCATATTTTAGCCCAGTAAAACCATGGTAATGTCATGATTCAGAGCATAACAACCAAACTTGGTATAAGATAAAAACATAATGAAACCAACAGTGTCATGGGTAAAAACAGTACTGTGCAAAAGTCTTAGGTACCATCATTTTTTTTTATATGAATGTTATCTTAGATGTTTATTTTATGTCTTCTGCATTAGTGCGTCATTAGAAAAAAAGCTAATTTTAGATTGACAAACATTCATTTTACAGAGAAATGTTTGTAAGTCATTAAAGAAAGTGAGATATTCAGTCATTTAAAAAAAAAAACAGAATCAAGGCTGCTCTGGGATTTTACCTGCAGAGACAGAAGCAAGTGAGAGCCAAAGTTCTGCAGAAGAACCGTGACAAGTTCTCCAAGA